>APFE030343271.1:53315-91134 GCA_000404065.3 Pinus taeda
GACCAAATAAATAACACGGTCACCAATTAATTTAAAATACACACAGTGATCTGATTTGCTTCTGGTGAAGCCAAGTCCTCGTATAAATGTATCAAATCTCTGATACCACATCCTTGGTGATTGTTTTAACCCATACAGAGATTTCTTTAGCTTGCATACAAGTTCTTTCTTACCCTTCACCGCAAAGCCTTCAGGTTGCTTCATGTAGATCTCCTCTTCCAGATCCCCGTGAAGAAATGTTGTCTTCACATCCATCTGTTCTACCTCAAAATCAAAAGTAGCAGCAATAGATAAAAGTAATCTAATAGAAATCACCTTGGCAACAAGAGAAAAAATATCTCCAAAATCAATTCCCGGCACCTGGAAATAACCTTTTACTACCAACCAAGATTTGTATTTCTCCACCTTTCCTTCTACATTTGTCTTCTTCTTGAACACCCATTTGTTGCCAATGGGTTTCCTTCTAGCCGACAACTCCACCGGATCCCAAGCCTCATTTTTGTGCAAAGAAGTCATTTCATCAACCATGGCCTCTTTCCAAAGTTTTCCATCCTTTGAATATATTGCTTCCTTCTCAGTCCTGGGATCATCATCAGTAATAGATAAAGCAAAATTTAAACAGAAGGAATATGGACTATACCTTTCCGGCTACCTTCTTTCTCGAACTGATCTTCTCACACCCGGAGTTTGTGGCTTTTCATCTTCTGATTCCTCCTCTGTTGTACAGTCTGATTCTTCCTCCTTAAGCTCAAACTCTATCTTCTCAAGTTCCTTTGGTTAGACTTCATGTTTAATAACATTTTTCACCTCTCTGAACACCACATCTCGACTGTACACAACCTTCCTCGTTACTGGGTTCCAAAGCTTATAACCCTTTAAACCATCCTTATACCCAATAAAGATGCACTTTTTAAGATTTACTATCCAACTTGGTTCTTTTCTCCTTTGGAACATGTACATATGCATCACATCCAAATACCTCAGATGTGAAAGAGAGGGTTTCTTACCAGTCCATACCTCTTGTGGAGTCTTATCCTCCATCGCTAATGAAGGTGATCTGTTGACCAGGTAGCATGCTATCTCCACTATCTCTGCTCAGAATTCATGTCCTAACCTGACACCACTGAGCATGCTTCTTGCCCTTTCCATCAATGTCTTTTTCATTCTTTCTGCAACTCCATTTTTCTTAGGTGTGTATGGAGTATTCTTCTGCCATGCTATACCACACTTCTTACAAAATTCTTCAAATTCCTTATTGCAAAACTCTCCACCGTTATTTTTCATCAACACCTTTATCTTCTTCTCTGTCTAGTTTTCCACTAGAGCCTTAAATTCTTTAAACCTGTCAAAGACTTCAAATTTCTTATTAAGGAAATATATCCATGTACTTCTTGATAAGTCATCTATAAATGATACATAGTACATAGACTTACCCAATGATGGAACCTTCACAGGTCCAAACATCACTGTGCACAAGTTCTAATATATGTTTTGCCCTTTTACCACCAGAGGGGAAGCTCACCCAATTATGCTTCCCATATATACAATTTTCACAGAAATCAAAGTCTAGAGAGCTATTACTCATACCTTCTACCATACCTTTACCATGAAGTATTCGAAGGGCCTTCTCTCCAATATGTCTAAGCCTTTGATGCCACAGCATGGTCTTCTCTCCAGAAAACACTAGATTTACTGCTTCACTTTCAAGAACCACAGAACTGTTGCACCCATCAATAATAGTGCTACCTTGCAGCATGTACAAAGTTCCAATCCGAACTCCCCGCATCAATACCAGTGCTTCCTGGACCATCTTGAAGGTATCTTTCTCAAACACTGTTTTTACACCTACATCATCTAGCTTGCTTACATAAATCTGATTTATGGCCAATGCAGGAATATGCAGAACACACGAAAGTGTTCTAACCCTTCCACCTTGCAACTTCAACTTTACGTTTCAGCGACCAACGATTTTGGCCTTCCTATCATCCCCTAAAAAGACATCACCACCATCGTATTTCTCATACTTGCAGAACCACTCTCTATGGGGAGTGAAGTGAAAGGATTCACCTGAGTCAATCAACCATGCCTCATGATCTACATGTGTACTAGAAGAAGCCAAGTACACATCCCCACCTTCATCATAGGTGGTTTTCACCTCTGCAAAAGGAGCATCATCAGATCCATTTCCTTTTTCAGGAGCTTTAGATTTACAATCCCTTTTGTAGTGCCCTTCCTTTCCGCATTTCCAACAGACCACATTTAAAAGTTTTCCTGAAGATTTAGATCTGCCTCTAAATTTAGATCTCCCACTCGATGACTTATTTTTTTTTTCTGTTCTAGGACCGTCCTTGTAGACAAGACATCACCATTCTGGCTCTCCATATTTTTCTGTCTCATCTCCTCCGTCAGCAAGGATGAGAATATTTCATCAAACTGCAAGGAAGCTGCATTGCTACATATTACAATAACCAAACTATCCCATGAATCTGGTAGAAAACACAACAAACTGATGCACTTATCTTCATCTGAAATTTTAATATCAACACATAATAACTGACCTACCACATTATTAAATGCGTTCAAATGTTCTGTCACCGAGTCTCCATCTTTCATCCTCAGGTTATACAGCTTTTTCCATAGAAACAGTTTATTCACCAGAGACTTATATTGGTACAAAGTCCCTAACTTGTCCCACAAAGCCTTCGTCATAGCTTCCCCTGATACATTTAGCAATACTAAATCTGAGACACACAATCGTATTGTGCTCTTAGCCTTCCGATCCAACTTCTTTCATTCTTCATCGAACACTCTCGTTGGTTTAGTACCTAGATCTATCACGACCCACTAATCTTTATCCACCAACAAATCGTCCATCTTGAGTTTCCATGACTCAAAAATCTGACCATTAAATTTCTCGATCTTTATCTTTACACTACTCACCATCCTCTTTCACCACCAGAATCGATCACGCAAATCTCCCACTAAACAGGGTCTACCATAGACCCGAGCGAAACCCCTTAGCAACAAAGGTGTCCCCTTGAAGCCAAAACAACTCTGATATCAAATGTAGGTTTTAATCCCGTACAAAAATTACCTGCATACGAATTCTAAAATACAGAAAATAAACAATGCGAGAGCATAACAGATAAAACACATACACAGAGATTTTCCCTTGGATCCCAAAACCAAGACTACCAGCTTGATTTTTCATTATGATCCTTTCAATGTTACAATACATATTTATACATGCTAAAGCATCCAGTACCATGGACCGAAAACCATTGTGTCCAAAACCATGTGTGAAATCATGCACAAAACCATAGGTAGGTCCGCCCAACCTAATATAGGGTCCAAAAACAAAAAAAAATGGGGCGCTGCCCCAGAGCCCATAGAGTGGGGTTACCTGCACTCCTCAAACCCCCTGTGATCCCCCCCGCTACGCAATTGGCGCAATGAAGGGGGGGCTCTGCCCCCCTTCTAACCCCCCAGTTAACTACGTGGGCTAGTCGTGGAAAGAATATAATACAATCCAACATAAAAAAAATAATAAAAAAATAATAAAAAAAAATCCAATCAATCATAGAAATGTTAAAAAAGAAAAACAAAATTATCTAGTAAAGGATAAAAATAATTAGAATAAAATAAAAATAAAAACAAAAATTATAAAATAAATAAATAAATTACAAAAATTTAAAAAACCATTAGCAAAAAACTAAAAATATATGAAAGATAAATTAAAAACAAATTAGATTAAAAAAAACTAAAAAATTAACATTTGTTTTTTTTTTAACTACTAAAACTAGATTAAAAGCATTTTAAAAAAACCTAAAAAAAGGAAAAATACTCATTAAAAAAAAAAGACCATTAAAATTTAAAATTTATACATATTTTCAAGCTTTAAAAAAGGTAAAAATTTGTGTCTCCATGGGTCACTGGGTATGTAGCTCCACCGCCCATGGTCACACCCCCACAGGCCACCTAGGAGTCAAGATTCGATTGGACTTCGGCCGCCCAATGGCCTGTGGGGGCGTCACCCAGGGCCGCACCCCCACGGAATGCCCAGTGGCCGAAGTCGGATTGGACTTTGACTACTCAACGGACCGTGGGGGCACGACCCTACGCGATGGAGCTGCGTACAGCTCCATCGCCCTAGGTCGTGCCCTAGGTCGTGCCCCACGGGTCGTCAGGCAGCTGAAGTCCAATCTGAGTTTGGTCACAGAGCGACTAAAGGACGATTCTCAGAATCGACCTTCAACTGCCTAACGGCCCGTGGGGGCGGGTTTTTTTTTTTTTTATAACCTCAAAATATAATATATATATATATATAATATATTTGCTTTTTGTTTTTAAAATTTGAGTATTTTCTAAGTTTTTTTAAATGTTTTAATCTAATTTTTAGTTGTTTTTTTTATTTTATTTTATTTTATTTTGGTTAATTTTCTAGTTTTTCTTTATTTATTTAATATTTTTTGTTAATTTCTATTTTTATTTACTTATTTTATAGTTTTTCTTTTTCAAATTTTTATGGTTTACAAAATAATATTTTTTTAACATTTTTTGTGTTTTTTGTCTTTTTTTATATATTTTTATATTTGTTTTTTTAAGTAATCAACATTTAAAAAAAGAGAAATAAGACAACTAGGAAATTTGTTAAGTAATCATGATTTTAAAAAAAATGGACATAAAAATTTTCAAAGTGTCAAAAAAATGATTTTAAAAAAATATCCACACTTTATACATTAGAAAATTTAAAGTGTAAAAAATAAACCCTCTAAAAAAAGGGTTGATGCTGCATCAACATGTTAAAAAGTCAGCATGAAAATCACTAACATTTAAAAACAAATATTTATGTTTGATATATAAGAAAATAAGTGTCAAAATATGCTCCTGAAAAAAATAATAATAATAATAATAATAAATAATAAATAAAAATAAAATAAAATTAAATAAAAATAAATAAATAATAATAATAATAAATAAAATAAAATAAAACAAAAAAATAAAAATAAAAAACAAACACACACACACACACACACACACACACATATATATATATATTATATATATATATAATAAAATGTATTATGCATCACCACTTTTCAAAATCGGTTGACTTTTTTACTACCTCAACGAAAAGGATAATCATATCAGTTCCCGTTTCAAAGTTTACATTGTTTTAAATAGAATACATAATGGTACAAATTATGAAGACCTAACTTAGTTACATTCTCCAACACTCCCTCTTAACTAGGTAGGTATTCATAATTGTACACCTGGTACAAGGATACTCCCAAACTAAAATATTCTCATAAGGAATTGGATTGATAAGCCATCTTTAAACATCAACATCATAACCAAAATTGTCATCATAGTAAGTCCTTAACTTGACAAGCTCTTCTTATTTCAGAGTATAATGTTGGTAGGCTTTACGTGAGACACCACACTACCTCTTATAGCACATACCCCACTCAGATGTTCACTAGGTATGTCCTTTTAGGATTGTTCTTATCTTGAAATACCCATCCTCAAAGAATATCAATCATGTTTGAACATTCTTGTCTTGAATACCAATCCAATCCTCAAAGAGTGTCAATCTACTTCCTATCTTCGATTCTCTATCCTCAAGGAAATCTTAGATGCTTATCCAATCCTCCATACCCCATTCTCCCTCCATGGCCTTCACTAGACATACAATTGTTATTCATGGCCTAGTGCATGACACATGAATAAGAGAATATAATGTCCATCATCACTCCCTCTTAACCAGTGAGATAATATGCATTCCCTCAAGATTAAGGAATAGATTCTTACTCCTTTCCAAACATGAAGGAGATTTATTACTTCCTTTCAATTGGGAAGTCATAACCATGTGTCTTTATCAATACATTAGTTATTGATTCCTCATGGAGGTCTTCAAGTAGTAGTTGCATGGCTCCTCCTCCCTTTTGCATCTCATCATATTGAGCTTTTATCTTTCTAGATGTAATGGAGCCAAAACCTTTTCTTCAATTTGTGACAGGGTTCAAGCCATCAACCTTTCATGTCATTTTCCTCTAGTCATTTTATTGATCCAATCAAAGCAGAGTTAGACATAGCTCCTTCTAATCATGAAAGTGATCTTCATTATCATCGAAACATAAACATCAGGTTATCCATTTGTACTTCTAGCTTTCAATCCCTTGATGATGTATACATATTGACCACATACTCTTCCAAGGATTACCAAAGCCATTTACTCAATCCATGTATTCATTCAATTGTTATTATGCATTTTTGCAACATTCTTCCAGGTAAAAATTGTCTCCTTTGAGATCAATATCCTTCCACATATTTAAAAAAAAAATCCTTCTTCATGCTTTTCACTTTTCAATCAAAGTGCCATGGCACGAAATAATCAGAAAACTACAATATCTTCTTAGAGTTGTCATTGTCAACTCTCTCTCCTTATTCATCTAATGTTGATCAATATCATCAAACAAACCCTCCTTCCAACATCTTCACATGCTTTTGCAATATTTCCTACCAGGGAGCCAAGTCATATCCCAAGCAGATCATCAGAGTAGTCAAATTATAATTTCCTTTAGTTAGAGTGTCATGTCAAGTTCGGATACTTTCTCCCTAGGAATTCAACATTCCTTTGCATGTTTTATCTTCATATTGAAACAATGTTTTGTTACTCATTAGGATCTTTATAGTTCCTTCTTTCCATCATGTTCATCATTTTCAAGGATTCATCAACAAGCACAAGTGTTGCTTTGCTTTATTCTTCCATCCTTCTCATCTTTCTTCCATAATTTTGTGCCTATAATTCCAACAAATACAATCAAGAAAAATATACAAAGACAAGAGCATGATGTTAATTACATCACTATAGGGTTTCCATGGTTTCTTAGAGGGTGTACTTCTAGGGTTCTAGATATAATCCCTAAATTTCTTGGTCTGACCCTTATTAGGGTTTTTAGTGGAAACATTAGCTCTAGGGGTTTGACTTTCAAGCCCTAGGATTTATTCAATTCCACCCTTGCTAGGGTTTTCCTACATACCCTAGATTATTCTTTCAAGATTTAAATATGCAAATCATAGATGTTATTTTTCAAGTGTTAGGGTTTCCTTAGAGAGAACAACCAATTAGGGTTAGGTTTTCACTCCTAGGGGTTAGTTCAATCTAAACTAGAGTTTAGAAACTCTACAAAAAGTCTTCAAGACTTCACAAGTCCTACAAACCCTAGATTCTGCAAAAACCCTAAAGACTTTGTAGGCCCTTTATCAAATGACCATTATATCATGCACATAAAAATTATATATACCTTAGCGTTTTACCTTATCTCTTCAAAGGTGTGATCCTTTTGCAGATAAGATTGTCATCTTCCTTCAACATAGGTGCTTTAGATCTTTGGTCACCCATTATTGTCAAATGGTAAATCAATTAACCATCATTGTCATATCAATTTCTTTGAAAGCTTTAGATCGGCTTCATTGATATCATTCTTTCTTGAATCAAGTCGTCATGCTTCTTGGAAATTATCCAAATTGTTGTCCATTGACCATAATTTTGAAGCCATACATGGCCATCTGGCCACTGTTACATATGCCTCCATGTTGTTGACTATTCATATTTCAAGTTTAAATGAACAAAAACAACCACAAGAAATTTATAAAATATATAGGTTGGATTTTACACAGTTCTCACATGTATGAATCTTATTGCCATAAACGATAATCCCTTACCAACATTATCATTGTCAATGGTATACAATCTAGTCATCTAAGTCACGAGTCCATTTATATATTTCCCATGCAACTCATTGTTCTATGGTTTACATGAATATTATTGAGCCATAAAACAAAAAGGATGGCTACAAACAAGCACTGCAACCCCCAATTCAATATGTCCAGTGAAATGTTAACTATAGATTCGAAATTTGAGCCGCCAGAAGTGAGTCATTTCGATTTGTTATTCCAAAGTACATGTATTTGTTTGGTTTGGTTACATGACCTTAGATTATGCAGGTCCTCGTATCATAAAGATGTGAACCATACTTTGAACCATGCATTCATGGTTACAACAATTGTGAACCATTGATATATATCTGAGCCTTTGTATAATATAGAAAGCCACTAGTAACATGTAAGCCAAAGAGTATAGCGACTATCGTGACACAGAGAAAGTAGCCAAGCCGTGAAAATAGTATGAGCTACATAAAACATTGTTTTAATGTCATTGTTATGATTCAATGTCACTACGTATGCATGTCGATACTTGATGTCACCATAAAATTATGATGCCAATAAATCATAGAGGTTTGTGAAGCCATCATATAGATATGTGATTGCAACTGTAGAGATATATATGATATAAACCACCAGCCAAAATACAATGTCTCAATGCCATAACATTATCCACGAGGTCCAAGTCAACGTTATATGAAGCGAGCCATAGTATATGTGTTATCCATGCAGTCCATATGTTATAAAATCATGAATTCACTATGTACTTGAGCAGTGCTTCGTCAAACTAATTCGAACCATAGTTCAACATAGTGCTGGCCACATTGTATACGCCAACATAAAGAGAGCCATGATTCTTTGTGCCACACAATCCCAAGGCACATTCATAGGGAGTGAGCTACTGTACAGAATATAGTTATCAAAGAGTATCGTATGAGCTACTGTACATAATATAGTTATTTCCATCGTGATACTGTGATGCCAAATTCACAAAAATATACACAATCTTATAATGTATGTGATAGTGTGATTCCTCATAATGTAGCACGAACCAAATACAATTTCTGGAGAAAGAAAATTACTACTTCAGTGAAATTACTGGATATCCATGATTTTGGTCTTCAATGTAAAAGTAGAGACTTAGTCACAGGTCAGATTCTATGGTTACCATAGAGAATGTTTCTATAGATGTTCTTCGAGGATGCCAAAAATAGTGTGATCTTCATACCGTAATCCTTTAGCCTTAGCTTTGATACCATGTTGGAAAATCGGGATAGTTGTAGATTAAGATAGATTTTCTTTCCTGATAATTACATGTAAGATTTGTTGCCATTATTATTATTGTGTTTTTCTTCTTTCATCAAGCAATCACTATGATACAAGAACATGAAGATCATTAAAAACAAAAGAACACAAGATATAGGCTCTAAGATAGGGAAAAACCCCTCCAAAGGGAAAACCCAAAAATTTTCTTCTTATAGAATTAGATCAAATGAGATATCCAAGACCAATAACCACAGAAAACTTCCAACTCTATATGCCAAGTCAATCCTTCCTTCTTTCCAGTAGATCCGTCAGCAAGAGACCAGCAACAAGAGATGTACCAAGGCAGAAATTCCACAAATTCTAGCTCAATAAGAAATCATCTCTTTCATATTTTGGTTCTCCACTTCTTCTACTCCCTCTCTACGATATTTCATAGCACAATCCATCAATTATGTGTCTCCAAATAAGTTGCATCTTCCCTCTATTTATATTCCAGAGGGGCAAAAATAGCCATGTCCATTGGGGTAGGGGCGACTTGACAGGTAGGCCGACTTGGAACCTAGAGGGGCTTTTGACTCAAAATTACATATTTAAAATTTATTTTTCTTTTTATTTTACAATAGATCCAAATAGGACTTTGACACTTTAACTCAAAAACTTAGAATCTTGAAGAACATGCTTGTCTAGAAAAATAGTAATAATAAAAAAAATTATTTTTCTTTTCTTTTTCTTTTTACATAAAATACATAATGGTACAAATTATGAAGACCGAACTTAGTTACATTATCCACACTTTCTTATGTATTCCCCTTTATAATTCCAACAAGTAATTATTTTCTTTTCCTTTTCAACCTCATGGGGCCTCTTATGCCAACATGCTTTTATTCGAGAATTTAGTTTGAGATGTCAATTTTTGCAAATTCCTTTGCAGTTCAAAGTTTCATTCTGCCAATTCTTGTTGTTTCCTAGAAAGCTTCCTAATTTATGCCTTGCATATCTTTAGCTCATCTTCCAAGTCCCTTAGCCTAGCCTCCAAATTCCTGAAGGTTCCTTTCCTTTGGAGCAATTTCCCTCCTTCTTATTCTCGATGGACTTGGTCCATATCCTATTGCACCATGCCACAATACATGCTTCCTTTCATTGCCATTGAGTCTTGCTAAGTGTTTCCACACACACTCAATTGCTAGTGCATTAATGAAATACAATAAATAGTATACCATTTACCCCATTGCCAAGCTAAACCAAGCAAGATACCCTGCAATTGTACACACATCTTCAAATTTCTCATTAGTCACATATCTCAAACCAGGACACTATTAAACATATACATCAACTTGGTTTCAAAATTTAGAGAGATATATATGTTCATATTGGCATGGTTACCATCATGCCATTGCAGTTTTTATTTATCCTTCTTGCTAAGGTCAACAATAGCCATTAATTTCAGTCTCCTTGCCAAGGCTAACTACGATCATTAAATCCAGCCTTTTTTCCAAGGCCAACAATCATGGCATCTGCAATCTCAAGGGGTTTAGTTAGAAAGCCATACATCACATTAATATCTACCATCTTATAATTATAATGATCACAATTATAAATGCCACATGGATATGCATACAATCTTCAGTAAAATCATAATCATTCCATCGCAATGCTACACCTCAGCGTCCACTTGCGCAAGCAAGTAATCATCAAAACACCTCACTCTCTAATAGAATCGCAAACATCATACCTCCAATTCATCAAGGCCCTCTGTCATATAGCATACAGATCATGGGATTATCCCATCCAATTGACACACACACACACACATATATATATCGACATAAACAATAATGCCATGCAACGCAAGCAACGGAGGGATTTCCCAAAGTCCCTTGTATCATAAGTGCATTCACATGCCCATTCCTCCCAAGTGTGTAGAAGCGTACCACTTAAAAAATCATGCACAAATAATGCATGTAGTTTTGCAAAACTAAATACATAACAAGCAACCATGGTTACAACAATAGATTGTCTAGACCTTCAAGATGCCTAAAGGAAACATATGCAGTATCATTGAAATTCTCAATAAAATTAAACACTCCAGAACATCCTTGCACCTGACATACAAATCACAATCAAATGTTATAAATAGCATGTGATCGTATCAAAATTCAACTTTAGCATTCAGAGTTAGAGCTTCATCCTAGCTCCAAAGATCCAAGCACTAGATCTATTATCCCAAAGGTCTAGGGCAGAAACCATTGCCTACATTTCTTCTGTGATAAATCCCATCTAGTCTAAGTGTTGAACCTAGAAGCTATCATACCACTTAGTAACATACCCCTTACTAATCCTAGCCCAAACTATGGGTAGAAGGAGGTAGTTACTATATTGACCTGACTCCCAAAACTTAAATTGGATATCATTTTTTTGTTCATCTCATCGAGACCTTTCCAACAATATATTTTTTTCTCAAATACAGCTCCTGAATCGAAAGATAAGGTCATTCAAAGAATGGCTTATCAAACAATACCACATCATTTAACAAGCCACATGTAATTTCAAATAATACATCAGATCATGCCCCACGGAAATTTCCAACCTGCTCATACTAGGTCACGTATAACACCATTTATTTTTTCCTTACGGCTAATTATGTGTATGTGTGTGTGTGTGTGTGTGCACGTTTATTGTATACAACCGTGAGCCCTTTATAGCCATGTCACCATGTTGCATAGGATCTTGGCAGGTCTCAACCCTATCCCCCATTGAAACTATTGAGGATGACCTCCAAGGGCTATGTGGCATATACACCTGTAGTGAAGCTAGTCATCCCCTTTGATCCATGCATAGAAGCATTTACATCTCAATCCATTCAACCCCACTGGACAGCCCCACATGCCAAGTCATCCCTGGGAATAGATCCTAGCGGTTCGACGATGCCCTTCACTCAAAATATCTAGGGTTTGGGGTTTGGGGTGATATCATCGGTCCTAAGTGTAAAGGAAATATCATCCATTATCCCCCTCTCCATGTCATGTGCCACATAACTATGGGATTTTTCTCGAGTGATGACAGTGACCCCCCTGCCTCGTCATCCCAGGGATTTGATCCCAAGAGTTTCCCTTGGTGCTTCGCTTTGATACTTTTAGGGAAATAGAGATGACGTTATTCGACAACCATAAACAATTTCCATTAACAACCCATATTTCTCTTGCTTAAGCACTAGGTCATTATGCACGATCACTGGGTCGAAGAGGGTTAAACCATTCCCTTTCAGCACCCTGTGTTTCGGACTTGAAAATATATCTAGCCCCATGCTTAACGGCTATTATTTAAATGTGTAAGGACCTTCACCAAAGATATTGACACATATTCTATGGATAGACATGGGTACTAGCATGCCCTTCTAGGGCTATTCCTTCTAAGTTGTAGAGGCTTTGGCCCCTCCTGCAAATAGACATATATATTCGTAGTGAAATCTCTCGTGATATTTTAATGTTTCATCCCAGTTCAACCTACAATATATATAATATATATATATATATATATATATATATATATATATATATATAATATATATATATATATAATATATATATATATATATATATATATATATATATATATACATATATATATATATATATATATATATATATATATATATATGGAAATCCTCCTCAACACTTAGAGGATTTTATGGCTATCTTCTGAATATTAAAATTTACATACAAAGGCCTATTATTGAAATTCTCTATTTAATGTGAGAACTTAAGTGGTAGCAGGATTCACACATCTCTTTCACACTTAAGCCATTTGATCAGATTGAAGCCCATCCTCACATAAAGATACATATAGCTACTACATTTAGGAAGTTGAGCTAAGTTCGGGCTTAGGAATTAAACATAGAGATGGAACCATCCCTTCAAACCTTTACTCAAGACTTCAACAGACCTCACTATGTAGAAAAACAACATCCCTCAGCAATTCTTCTTAGCGGAGTAACAACACACCCGATAGAAACATGATGTCTATGTTCACAATGCATCTAACAATACCAATGCTTCTCACAATGACCATACAACATTAGGCCACTAAAAATATATAGCTTATGCACACAAAATTAATTGAGATGTAGAATTTTGACCATCACCTATACCCAACCACTATGTTGAATCTTGAGCTCAGAATAAATATAGATATTAGGAACCAAACCATTCTGCATTAATCACATAGAATTATACCATTCCTAAGATCACACAAGAGTTGTTCTACACAATGATTATGAAGATAAACACCATAACAAGAAAACTTATGAGTTTTACATGCATATATAGTTTTGTGAGTACTTACTTGGTAAGGAAGAGTGTGGAAACTGAGAATGGGACTTCATCTCTCCACCCAACCATAAACAATTTGCAGCCAAACCATTGTTGCAGTTGTCACCCCCTATTGGAGAATGTAATAGGGAAACTATTAATTCAATTTCTCCTTAACCTTAATAATTGCTTATGAACTTTATTTATATTATTTTGTTTCTTTATTATATCTTCTTTCATAAACAATTATCAAGTGAAAAAACAATAAATACAATGGACACAAAAATTAGGCTCCAAGCCAGGGAAAAACCCCTCCGAGGGGAAAACACAATATATATATATATATAGAATCTTCTTCAAATGAGAAAACCAAGACCCAAACCTCAAGATCAAAGGCTCCTAATACACCAAGTCAGCCCTCCAAGAATCCTTTCCAATTAGGTTAATGTCCAGCCAAGTCAGCAAGAGTCAAACCCTTCCAAAACTGCAGCAAACCCATAATTTCAGCCCCCAGCTTCAATATTTCAGACTTGCAATAGGTCTTAAACTTTTGACCCTGCAATAGCACTGAATCTTTACATGTGTGAGAGAAAATTAGGGTAAACCTTGACCAAAAACTCGATTTTCCTTCCTTCTTACTTAAGCTTCTTTTCTCCTTACCTTTCTTGACTTCCTTCTTGAATTTCGCATCTCAAATCAAACTTCTTGATTGCAGATCTAATTGGTTTCCAAATGAGGTCGAGCAACTTCTATTTATGCTCATTTGTGAAGTTTGAATAGCCCCCTTCGGGCCGACTTGTACTAGGAGGCTTATTTTAACTATCTTGACTCAAACTAAATTCTTTTAGATGGTACATCTTGCCCAAATGGGTCCTATATACATGAGATTAACTCTCTTGACTCGTGATAATAAATCTTATGACATGACAAACCCTAGAAGCATGAATAACATGCTTTACCTAGAACACCAATCAAAAGAAGCATGAAACCCATGCTTTAAAATAACAGTTTTTCTTTCTTCTTTTGCTCATTACATAAGATATACATATTTATGTGAATACATTGACAATTATGAAGACCGAAACTAGCTAAGTTTTCCAACACTCCCTCTTAACTAGGGAGGTATTCATAATTATACACTCCGATACACTTTAATTCTCAAACTAAAGAGTTCTCATAAGAAGAGTCAGATTGGTAACCCACATTTAAGCATCAACATCATGGCTAGCATTGTAACATAGTAAGTCCTTAACTTGAGAATCTCTTTCTTATACCAGAGCATAATTCTGGGAGGATTTATGTGAGATATCTAGCACTACCTCTACAAGGCACATACCCCATCTATATATTCACTAGGCACATCCTTTTAGGACTATTCTTATCTTGTATTCTCAATCCTCAAAGAATATCGGTCTCATTCAACCACTCTTGTCTTGGATACTTGTCTAATCCTCATAGTGTCGATCCATTTCCTATCTTGGATTTTTCTATACTCAAGGACATCACAGATGTTTATCCAATCCTTCATTCCCCATTCTCCCTCCATTGTCTTCACTTAGACTTATGGATGTTAGTCTTAGTCAAGTGCATGACACATGAAGGAGAGAATACAAATTTTATGGTCATCATCAATCCCTCTCAACCAAAGAGTAGATCCCCATTCCCTTTAGATTAGGGAATTGATCCTTCTCCTTTTCATACATTCAAAGAGACTCCTTTTACTCCCTCTGAAATATAGAGGAGATTCCTAAATTCCTTTCAATTGGGAAGTCATAACCACAAGCTCTTTAGCTTGTCTTCATAAATGTATCAACTATCATTTCTTCATGGAGATAATTGCAAGGCTCCCTCTTTCCCAATTGTATCTCATCATATCGAGCTTCTTCTTTCCTGGATATCATGGAACCATCTTCTTTATTTAATCTTGTGACAAGGTTTGGGCCATCAAATTTTCACATCACTTTCCATCAATCATCATCAATGAAGGCATTATATTGAGCCTTATCAAACTTCAATCTAGTCATAGCTCCCTCTAAGCATGAAATTGATCTTTGTTGATATAGGAATATGAACATTAGGTTATCTTCTTATACAACTACCTTTCAATATCAATGTAATGATATGAACACCTTGACTACATAACCTTTTAAGGATTGTCAAGACCATTTACTCAATCCATATTTTCTTTGAATCAAGTACAATGCCGATAGTTTAACTTGCCTCAATTGTCGTCATGTATTTCTGTAGCATATTTCCAGGTAGAAAAACAATATGTTAACCAAATAACTAATATCAAAATATTAATATTAGACTTACCTTATCATGATGGCCCCTTTCATCAAAATATTTTCATACAAGTGAGTCCTTTGAGATCAACATCCTTTCATATGATCCATCTCCACATTATATAAGAATCCTTTCAAGAATTCATTTTAATCAGAGTGCCCGTGGATCAAACTTGATTACCAAGCTATAATATCTTCCCCAGAGTTGTCATTGTTAACTCCCTTTATTTCTTCCAAAGACTATACTTGATGTTAATCAATACTGTTATATGCTATGCAATTTTGTGAGAGATTCTTGATCTCCATTCATTCCAAAGTATGTCAAATTTCTTCTTTTGAGCATCATGCGGTCATATGGAAGACTTACCAAGCACATTCATAACTAAATCTTCCTTCATGTCTATTGTAGATATGAATCGTGCTATAGGGAAGAATAACTTCAAATATGCATATCTTTGATTTCATATAATCATCTAGCCATCCTTTGAACGAGCTTGCTTCTTACACCTGTCAAAGATAGGTTTCCTTTTCCAAGAAGAGAAATACTTTCATTATGCCTTTCATACTTCAACTTTACCATTACAATTCCTTCATCCTTTAGAAATATTGTTTCCATACTAGATGGAATTTATACTAGTCATAATGTTGCTTCCAATAATCTTCCATAATGGTGATTCTTATAGGATCTTGATCATCCTTCTTTGCAAAATGACTACCTCTAACATAGTGTTAGAAAGTGCTTGGATGAACAATAATATGCAGTATGGTCTTAATTTTGTCATTCTCTTTAAACTATATGATTTTTCCCAAATAAAATTAAACAAGTAGATTCTGATTTTTCTACTATCACATGCTTCTATCTATGATGTCATGCCTTTACAAAATCAAGACTCTTCTAGGGTATACAATAATTCATGCTACTCTACTTTCTACTTAATAAAATACAGATAAAATTCATAAAGACCCTAATAGAGATGAGACTTCCTTCAATAATAGAGATCCTTGGGATCTTCTCCTTTTAGCTTCTTCTTAGGTTCTCCTCGTTCCTCATCTATGTGAGTTCACTTATTTTCTTCACTTTATTGTCTGGACAATCCCTTTCCATACCCATTGCATCCAAATCATTGAATCTTGGACATGTTTGTATTCTTCTTGGAATTTCCAAACTTCCCTTTCCTCAACTTCTTGGTTCTTGCAATGAAGGCTTGAGATATTTCATTTGATTCACTATCATCCTTTGCCTTGATCCTAGACTCTTCCAAGCTAACTTGAGCCCATAATTCATTGAAGGGTATAGTACCTTTATTTGAGTAGATTCTCATTGCAAAACTATTACAATCAGGTGGCAAATCATTTAATACATAGATAGTCATCTCAGATTTTTAAACTGTCTCCCCAAGCCCTTGCATTTGGTCTCTTATTTGTGATATCTTAATTAGATATGTGGCCATGTCTTCATCCTTTTATTTCCTTATTCTATATAGTTCATTCCTTAAGGAAATCTTTTGACCTTGTGTCCTTATGGAGTTCAACTTTACCAACTTATCATACATAACAGTTGATGTCTTCAAATAAGCAACAAAGGGAACAATATGATCTTTAATGGATTCAAAAATGATCCTTTGTGCCCTTACTTCTCCCTTCTTGTATGTTTCTAGCTCTTGAGTCTTCTCCTTTTCTGGTATAACTATTTCTCCTAGGACATACTCCTTGACTTCATTCTTTTCCAACCAAGGGTTCTCCTTCTTGATGATGTTTCCAACTATCTTAATGTTTTTCAAGACCTCCAGGGAGAATTTTAATATATCTTAGAAAGATGTCTTCGGGGATTCCTTCAAAAATGATGTCTTAAAATAGCTTCAAAGAGTGAATGATGATATCAAGATCTCTTGATGCTTCCTCTACTTCTAGATGATGCGCTAGAGAATCTTCAATAAGATCATGTCCTTCCTTCCTTTAATGAGACCTTGATGATGCAGTCTTCTTTAACAAATGCTTGATGTGGAAACCCTCCTTCTAGATCAATATGTTTTATTCTTCTTTCCTTGTGTCCTTCAGCAAATGATTCCCCTTGACTAGTAAACTCTTCTTCTTTGTATCCTTTCAGTTGCCTTCTCTTATTCACCTTAGCTCTAAAACCATGTTGGAGAATGCAATAGGGCAGCTATTAATTCAATTTTTCCTTAACCTTGATAATTTCTTGTGATTTTTTTTATATTCTTGTGTTTCTTTATTATATCTTCTTCGCCAAACAATTATCAAGTGAAAAAACAATAACTACAATGGACACAAGAATTAGGATCCAAGCCAGGGAAAAGCCCCTCCAAGAGGACAACCCAGAAAATATCTTCTCTTCTTATAGAATATTCTTCAAATGAGAAAACCAAGACCCAAACCTCAAGATGAAATCCTCCTCCAGCACCAAGTCATCCCTCTAAGAAGTTGTTCTAATTAGTTCAAAGTCCATCCAATTCAACAAGAGTCAAACTCTTCTAGAACTACACCAATCTCAGAATTTCAGCCCCCAGCTTCAATATTTCATACCTATAGTAGGCTTGCAACTTCGGCTCCTATAGTAGCTCAAAATATTTGCACATGTGAGAAAAAACTAGTGCAAACCTTGACCAAAAACTTGATTTTCCTTCCTTCTTGCTTCAGCGTCTTTTCTCCTTGTATTTCTTGAATTCCTTCTTGAATTTCACACCTCAGATTGAACTTCTTGATTGCAGATTGAATTGGTTTCCAAATGAGGTCAAGCAGCTTCTATTTATACTCATCTATGAAGGTCAAATAACCCTCTTTGGGTCGACTTGTCTTTGGCTGGTTCGACTTATGCAAGGAGGCTTATTTGACTATCTTGACTCAAAATAAATTCTTTTACATAGTACATCTTGCCCAAATGGATCTTATATACATTAAATTAACTCTCTTGACTCATGACAATAAATCTTATGACATGACAAACCCTAGAAGCATGAATAGTATGCTTTACCTAGAATACTAATTAAAAAAGCATGAAACCCATGCTTTAAAATAATATGTGTTTATTCTTCTTTTGCTTATTACATAAGATATGCTCATTGACATGAGTACAATGACAATTAAGAATACCAAAACTAGTTACATTTTCCAACAACCCTACACCAGATTTCAGAGCTTGATGTAGAGTGCTTTCAAAGGAATTTTAAACTGATATTATCAACTAAAACAGGGTGTCTCGAGGTTGCCTCATCTCCACCATCCAGCGACCAAATTAATCAAGTAAAAATAGTGAACCACCTCACTAGGACACAACCATCTTCTTCTTAGGGAATTAGACCAACATCACCATCTGAAACAAGGTTACTCAAAACCACATAGCCTTCACCCACAAATTGTTTAATCATTGTACAACGAGCAACGAATGAGATATTTCTCTCTTGATCCTCCATATCTATATTAATCGTGTATTTGTTTTCCCAGAAAAAAAATCCCCTCTCGATCTCCACCGCCTTCTCTTGCAACCCACCAACTTCCCTTGTATTTTCATGGCTCTGCACAAACCAACCACCTTGAAATCATAGCCCATATTGTCATTATTTTTGTTTCATTTATTTCGTATTGTTGTTTCCCAAAGAGAACATAGGCACGTCCTTCATTTCCAGCTGAATTGTAATAAGCAATCAGCCCATTACTGATATTTAAAAAAACAAACTTCCTCAAGCACTGTAATTTGTGTCTCTTTCTCAACCATTTTTAATTTATGGTTATATAATACAATGAGTTATTTTTACTATTTACAAGGGGATTTTACCTGTAGGGGATGTTGCAATAGCCTACTTGTGGTTAGGTTTGACACCTTCAAATCTTAACTATAATTGCAGTATGGATTCTTCTGTAGTTTTCTTCATCGTGATCATGTGGCTAACCCCATTTCCATGAATAATGGTGGCTTACATGGCATCCTCTCAAATTTCCATGGTCAAAATAGGAAGGTCAACTTTCAAGTGGCATAATTTTTGCAGACAGACTCTAATTGAGGTGATTCTTGCACCATTAGAAAGGTATATATATGTAGAACAATGCTAAAATATATTATTCTTATTAGCAATTTTTTACCCCAAAAATATCATGTTTGATGCCTGAAACTTCTAGAATGTTTCGGACCCTTATTTGCCACACTGGGACCCACTAGTAAAAATGGTCCTATGAGTAGATTCCTCCACTTTTTCAAATTTGAAAGCTTCAAGATGGATGAAAAAGAATATAATAATACAATTTGGATCACACCTCCCCATTTTGGGAGGCTTTTGGTCCCCAAAATATTCTACTGAATGAGGTGAGGAAATTTCTCCTCCACCTTCTCTTGAGTATACCATTTAGCTTTGCTTGGAAGTTGTCCTTCCGACCCAATTTGTCAAAGATCGTGCTACCCTTGTCTTGTAGTTTTGGACCTCTTACGTAAAATCATATCATCCATTAAATCTGCCTAAGCATTTGGTGCCAAATCCTATATAGAAGGGAGGAACAATTCCTCTTCTTGATCTAGCATGAAAGGATCATAAACTTTAAAATTATCTACATTCATCACTAAGTGAATACACATGTATGGGCGTAGACTAATTCTATAAGAATTACCTCCCACCTTTTATAGTATGTCAAAGGGACCATATTGCAGTGCCTTGATTTTCTCACCAGGACCTTGTAGCATTTCCTAATTCAATTGTAGCCATAGTCTATCTCCCACCTTGAATGACTTCTATGTTCTATGTTGATCATGTGTGGCCTTATATTTTTCATATGACTTTTACAGTGTCTCATTTACATGTATATGGATTGTTTTTATCTTTTCATCAATTTTTTATGCCCTTAAGGCATCCCATGTAAGATCCTCCCTCACTCCTCCTTGGTTCCCATATGTAATATCCAAATGTGAATGTGGAAAATATCCAAAACAAGTTTCAAATGGGGACTTACTAGTAGAATCATGGAATACTATGTTATAAGATTGTTCTGTATATACTAGATTTTCATCCCAAGCCTTCATATGCTTCTAATTGTAATCCCTCAAATGTTGCACCAAAGTCTTGTTGACTACTTCTATTTTCCCATTTGTATATGAATGGAATGTTGTAGAACTCTTCAACTGTGTGTCCATCTTATCCTACATTGTAGTCCAAAATGCATTAAGAAATCATGTGTCCCTATGTAAATTTATGCTCCTTGGTATCCCAAAGTGCACCCAGACCTATCCAAAGAAAAAATTTGCTACTTATATGTCGATGGTATTTTTACAAGGCATTAGAACACACATCTTGTTGAAACTGACAACTACCATGAATAGGTAGTTATGTCCCTTCCTAGTTGTTTGTAAACCTCTCAAAAATTCCATGGAAATGCTTTCCTAAAGGCAAGTTGGTAAGGGATGATATATACCTTGATTCCTATTATTATTCTTGTTGGTACCAAAAAGCATGCATCCTCTTATGAACCTAGCTACGTGTTCTTCATCTTAGGCCAACATAGATTCCTCTGCAAGTTGGCCATTGTCCTCCCTAAACTAAAGTTCCTGCAACATTGGAGGTGTGAGCCTCTCTAATCAGTTACATCGCACACCTTTAAGAACACATAACTTATCCACCCTATAGAGTAACTTGTGTTGGAGATTGTAGTCAACTATGTTGTCACCATCATGCACATGATTTTGGCTCTGCAACTGTAACAACACCTCGTTTAAGTCTTCATCCTTTGAATATGCTTCTTTATATGCATCATGAGTGAATGGATCCATATGCATTAGAGTTCCCAAATCTATGATATTTGATGTGGGTGGCCTTGAAATCATGTTGGACAACGTTTATGTTACCTTTCTTGTACTTGATCACTAAATGAAATTGCTATAAAAATCCCATCCACTTGCAATGCCTAGTTTGTTGTAGCTTACTTTGGGCCTACTAATATTATAGTGGTTGGTGATTTGTGTAGATTATTATCTCCCTTCCCATCAAATAATGTTTCCATTTCTTCAAAGATTGCACTAGTGCATAGTGCTCCTTGTCATGGGTAGGGTAGTTAAGAACTGTCCCATGAAATACTTCATAATGTAGCATAGAGACCTTCCTCCTTGCATCAATACCTTTCCCATAGAATACCCACTCGCATCTGTCTCCACTTAGAAAGGTTGTTGCAAGTTATGTAACACACCTTTGTTGACCCTTACCCCATTGGAAACCCTTGCACTCACAATTACAGCATGGAGTAGTGTTTCCACTACTAAAAATGAGGCTACGAATTTCCATAGGTATTGTGCTACCCCAAAAAAACCCTAACCTCCAAAAAAATAGTAGGAATTGGCCACTTCATGATGGCCTTTATATTGGAAAACTATACCTTCAACTCTCCTCCCCCTATCACATAACCCAAATACACCAAGGACTATTATGCAAACTCACAATTCTTGAGATTTGCCAACAACTTGTTCTTTTCTAATGTCTTTAGAACTTGTTTCAAATTTGAGATGTTCTCCTCCTAGGTAGCATTGTATACAATATATAATCCAAATATACAATAATAAATGAATCTACAAAATGGCACAGTATATCATTCATTAACCTCGTAAAATTAATTGGTGCATTGCATATGCCAAATGGCATGACTCGAACCACTCATATAAACCTTGTTTGCTGTTGAAGGCAGTCTTTTAGGTATCTTCTTCTCTAACTCGAACCTGGTGATATCCTGACTCTAAGTCTAGTTTGGTGAAGTATTTGGCTTTTTAAAAATAATGCAACAAATCATATATCTTGGGTAGGGGGTACCTATTCTTGAGCATTATTTTTTTAATTCTCTATAATCAATACATAGCCTCCAAGTCCTATCCTTATTTGGCACATTGAAGATGGGTGACCCACAAGTGAGGTACATGGTCGAATGACACCCTGTTCCATTAACTACTTCAACTACTTCTTCACCTCACTTTCTTCTATAATGGACTTCTTATTCAGACCAATGTTTGGAAATGGGGAGTTCAGAAATAGTTGGATCTCGTGCTCCACTTTTCTTTTCAGTGGTAGCCCTTTAGGCTCTTGGAACACATTCTTGTATGCCTATAGAAACTCTTCCAGTTGTTTTTTTTTTTTCTTAGTACACCCCGCTAGGGATAACTTCACTCTCACTGGCTCTTATATAGACTAATTTTCTCTTAAAAATACTTAAACATACTTCTTACTAGCACTGATCAATGTCTTGGCTTGGTTGGCACTTACGTGAAAAATTGTGTACTTTCCCTTGTGCACGTTGATGGTGAATTATTTTCCATCCTTGATAAGGTGGTATTGGTTGGCTCTCCACATGAATATTGCATCTTGCATGTACATACAAGGACTTCCAAACACCACTCCACATATATCAAGGGGAACTATATCTAGTTCTACTTCATCAAAAAAATTAGGACTAATAGCAAATCGAATTTTGCATTGTTTGGTTACCTTTATTTCTACATCCTTATTTACCCATTCAAATGGATATGGGCTTGGATGATATCGAACTTCCAATCCCATTTTTTTAGAAGCTCTGTTGCAATGATATTTTTTTGTGATCCTCAGTCGAACATAACATCGATCTTCTTCTTATTGACCCGTATCTTTATATGGAAGAGTTTTTTCTTTTTGTTCCCTTCTTGTTGTTGAAGGCTACTCAAATTCACCTCCTTCTACACTAATGTATAGATACTCTTCTCATCCACATCTGAGCTTCCTTCAACTTAGTTGATCGAATCAGTGGCCATGAGGTTCTTCTTCTTTACATCTTTTTTTGTGTTATTCAGGTTCAGCTTTAGATGCAACTTCCAACAATTATCCAGTGGTTGCAATGGTTGCCATGATATTTACAGTAGTGTGATGTGGCTATTGTATTTTTATCTTTTTCCCCTCCTTATAAGCATCTTGGTGCTTCTTCTACTTCAACCCAAATGATTTCTTTTTATTTTGGCCTATGTTCTCCAAGTATTATACATACAAACCTCATCCATGATCTAGGTTTGAACGGAATCAATTTCTTCCACAAATGGTTATGTATACCCCCCAGATACTTGATGAGTATGTATGGGTTATTTAGAGAGATACCCAAGATTATCACCATCTTTCTAAATTATGTGGTGTACTCCTATACACTTTGCCCCTAATTTTGCTTAAAGTAATACCATTGGATCCACTAATCCTCTACATACCCAATAGGATAAAATTACTACTTTATGAGGGTTTTTAAATTCTCCCACTTAGTTATTGGGGCATCTCCCTCCAACCTTAAGGTCTCCATGTCGATTTCCCACCAAGTCAAGGTATGGCCCTGTAATTTCAACTGAGCAAACCAAATATTGTGTTATTATTGTATATGATGAACACTGAAACAAACTCATAATTGTTGCAAATAGTGATTTAACTTCATAGCATCAATATCACCTTAATACAACTGGATGTCGACTTTCACTTTCTTTTTAATAGGGATTTTAAATGGTTCATGGCACTTAAACTGGGTTGATCAGTTTCGAGTTCCTTCTTAGATTCCCTCTCTAGTTCTTCCCTTTCTACCAATTTCACCTTTGATCCAACCTCTACAATAGAACCTCCATATTCTCTGAATAGCCCAAGCTTATTAATCAAGGAATCATGAGGAGGCTTACATTATAGTTTATATCTGTGACTTGTGCTTCTAGTTGCACAAATATCTCATCTACAGGACCTTGATGGTTATTCACAGATTCATCGGTCATGATTGGGATTTTAGGAGGATCTATATCCCCTGCATCTCCCCATAATATATCCAAAGAAGCTTGCTCTAATATGAATATGATCTGTAAATTTCCGTGGATATTCCAATAGACAATTCGTCACTATAGATTTACTCAAATATATTTGAAAATCTGAAATATACATTAAGAGAGTTTATTTCTCTGTAGATTTATGGACTTATGAAAATTGATTATTGCATATGCATGCAAATTATCATTATGCAGAAAATAGAGAATAGCGAAATAGAACTCATAAACCACAAATTCACACACGATATAATTTAGGAAATCATATTGAGAGAAAAGCTAGTTGGAAGGTGAGGTCACTCTACTCTCTTTCTCTAAATGGAAATGGGGCTTGTGGCTTGGGATGGTATAGTGCACAAATTATCTCTATTTTCTATCTCCTTATCCACTCTTGGATACTCTTCTCATCTATGGAACAAAATGCACTCAAATATAATGGAACTTGCTTTCCTTCTAGTGGGCCAATTATAACACAAACCGATAGCCCACTAGTGGTTAGGTTTAACTCCTTAAATTCTTACATAGAGTTACAATATGGACTCTTCTAGAGTCTTCTTCATCATGATCATATAGTTAGCCCATTTTCCATTAATAGTGGGGGTTGATGTGACATCCTCTCAAATTATGGTGGTCAAAACAAGAAGGTCAAGTTCCAAGTTGCATAACTTTTGCATGCAGACTTTGATTGAGGCGATTTTTTAACCATTGGAAAGGTATCTATGTATATAATAGCGCTAAAATGTGTTTCACTTAAGTGGAAATTTTTGACCCCCCAAAAATATTGTTTGATGCCTCAAACTACTTTCGAAAATTTTCAAATCCTAATTCGCCAAACTAGGACCTGTCAGTAAAAATGGTTCCATGAGCTAATTCCCCCACTTTTTCCAGTTTGAAAGCATCAATATGGATGAAAACAAATATATTTACCCAATCCATATTAGTTCACATGCTTGGTAAGATTATACAAATTTACAACTAAAGTGATTAAAGCTACTTCCAGGAAACTAAACACATATGCAAGAAAGTAAACATGCTTGCAGTAAATTAAATACACTTGCAATAAAGTAAACATGCTTGCAAGAAATTAAACACACTTTAAAAAAGGGATGAGTGGATCATGCAGCTTTCAACCATCTATAGAAAAAGAAACACAAATGCTAGAAATAAAAGAAACACACTTGTAGAATTGAAATAGCACACTTCCACCCAGTGAACTTAAGAAGCTTAGCATTGTAACCCCGGCATAGGTAGAACAAACCACATAAGCGGGAAATAAATTACACAAGCATAAATAAATAAAAGGGTTAATCCTTATCAAAGTAATCCATGTTTTTATTAAGACCAACAAATATAATCATAGTGTTGAGCACATTTATTCAACAACATAGATGAATGCAAACCAATATGAAATGCAAGCATGTCAAATGGATAATCAGTTGCATAAATAAATTGATGCTCGAATAATTAATTGCATAAATATATAAAATCACATAACTATAAATTAATTACAAAAATAAATAAAATAAATTCTATGTAAATAAATAATTGAGTTAAATTACACAATTAGAAAAGAGATTTGCCTAAGTTACTAATGTAGTAATAGGGATACAAAGAACAAATGTAGAAAATAAAAAATTAATCGTTGGCCATTTCAAAGCCCTTGCTTTGACTTAGAGAGACAAATATATATTATTTCATATATGCAATTTTCCCACTACTTAATTTTCAAAGTATAGCAATACAAAAACATAAAAAGAAGAGTGTGGAAAAAATTGATAGCAAAAGACCTTCGTGTGCTAACTACAACCAAATTTCTAAATTTCAAGGGTTTTATCTTGTCAAAAAGAATGAATTCTAATATCCGCATCGGCCTACTCTAAAGGGCTAGAAGATTATTTCATTAACATTTAAACTTAAGATGCATATAAGGTTAAATAATTATTGTCATTTTTCAATAGATTGTTGATTTCTTCAATGTTGATATTTGTTAGAGGACACTTGGTTGTGAAATACACATTTTTCATGTTTTCTAGTTTCTAAGCATTCATGTATGATTTTCAGTTGATATGCCTATTTATTTCTAGTACATGTTGGCATTTTCTTCGAACGAATACAATTATTCAATTGTGCATGGTTTCTCTAATTCCTCTTAATATTGCAACCCTTTTTAAAGAGTACTTTGGAGGTGGTAAATCCACAGGTCATTATGGTCATGATAAAAATAAAATGACAACTCAACTCTTGGGAATTCGTGGTGATGACCATGGGGTGCAGACTAGTTGGTGATTTTGCATCTTAGATAAGCCTCAAAAATAAGCTTCAAATAGGAATCGTTCAATGTTAATTAGATACTCTTATGCCTTTTCTAGAAAGGTGGTGTAATTTTTTTCTAGGACAAATAAAATTTAATTTTTCTACTAGCCCATCTAAATGAAGTAATATTTACTTCCTAAATGTGTAATTGAAGAGCTATTCCAATTTAAACTGTTAAAAAATCAACTTGAAAATTCTTAAAATGGTCTCAGATGGAAAAAGAAACAATCATGGAGCAAGAAAGAGCCTTGTGAGATGGAGTAGATGAAGCCTCGATAGTTATTCCTAGACATTTTATTAATCAATGGCCCTCATCCATTCTAAAGCCAATGAAAAATTTGGAGGCAAAACATTTGGGGGCCTCTACAATTACTCTTGGTCACAAACAACTAGGAATGATTGGAGAGGCACCAAATGTTCTTCCTCCAAACTTTTCAGTGATTCCATAATGGTTGAGGGCCCATCACCTTCACCTATTATGGAGATATTGAAAATTTGGTAGGTATAAAGTTTGGGTCCCTCTATAATTACAATATGGCTATTGATAAAAGATAAATGATCATTAATGCAAAGGAGGTCAAGGCCAAGGTTCATGAAAAGTCAAATCACCTTTATTCATGCAAAGTATTTTGGGATAATAAAATTATCTAATGGGTAGCAATAAGTATGTACACATTCACATAATTTTAACTTAAATTCTTTTCTTTTAATTAAATTTTGTAGATGGATGAAGAGTATGTGGCCACTAGCATCATTAAACATTTGAAAGATTTGCTTTAATTTTATTGACAAGATATGAATGCATAAGGATTAATCTTGGCATAATTATTTCAAACTCTAATCATTCATTTTGAAACATTGTGTCAATTTCCTTCAACACTACAACTCATTATGGTTTATTCTTAATCTCCCACCCACCACATCAATGATTATTTTGGTTTTCATGTATTTGCAACATCACAATAGTTTTTAAAATTTGTGTTGCTTTATATTTCATAATAGATATTTCACTATGAGAGTGATATTTAACCCTATTTGGAATATTTCTAAAATTTATATATAATTATTGATCACAAGGGGGATAATGTTATCTAATTTACATGTCAAAATTTTGGCCATACTTGGAAATGGTTATTATTATTAGTATTACAAACGTGACTTATTTATAGTATCAATTTCGATGTGCGGGATTTATTTTATATGAATTTATTGATGAATTTATTATAATGAGATGATCAATTTATTTAAACATGATGAATTATTATTATCTTTATATATACAAAATAGATTAAAATAATTTAGGGTTTTTCTTTTTTTCAAGGGATTGTTAGAAGTGGTATGACAAAGGAAAATAACATTTAAGAAAAAAATATAATCAAACTAAAATTACTAGTTATTAAAAGTTGGAATGTCTATTTATGGTATTATAAGTTTATAGGCAATGAAATGCATACTCAAGGTACAATGAAATGCATAAGTTTACAGGTAATGAAATGTGTAATCCAACTAGGTTTAGGATTTCCACGAACCACCCGACCATATATTGGGTTGAACCAAATATTTCTTTCATCCAATCACCCCCGTCCAATATTCCAAACATGAATGTGGGACTCGCAACAAAACCAATCCAAGTTTCCTCGGGCTTTACCGTAATCCCCACCAGATCACTAGGCCCTAAACAAGCATGGATGCCACCGCATTTCTCCATCTACATCGTGAGGAATTTGTTTACCTTCTAGTCTCTAGGCTTTACCATATATCCCGCCATTCACCGGTCGAGGATTCATGGGCCTAATCAAGACTCCACCCTCCAGCCTTTACCATATATCCCACCATTCATCATTCGAGGATTCTTAGGTCTGATCAAGGGCATACACCTCTATACTTTACCATATATCCCTTCATTCACCAGCCAAGGATTCCTATGCCGACAGAGGTACAAAAACTTTGGCTTTACCACTATCCCACCTTCTCTGATCAAGGGATTCCTAGGCCTTGTGTTCTTCTTCATATACCACCTCACTCAATATCAAAACCATCTGGCAATCAAGATTAACTAAATAAAAGAGAACCCGTCACACCATGCCTATCTGAAAATGGAAAGGAAAAGCTGAAAATCATTGTCACACCTGGAAAAGCCCATGCCAATGACAGACAGAGAACCAAGAACACACATGCATGTATCATGCATGCCACATCTAGCAAGGAAATCACACATGCAAATAGATACCTATAAATAATCTTGTTGTAGCTTCTTAATCCTGCTCTTCCTTGCTTAATATTTGTTTCTTTGTGTCTTCTTTTTCCTTGCTCTGCTTTCCTTGATCCAATGCTAGAATGCTCCAAGAATTCTCTAAGTGTCCAAAAGTGAGAGAGAGAGTAGAAAGAGGGGGCTCCAAAACAGAACTAACAAAAAGGTTACCAACGAATCCTCAAAAGACTTTTTATTAATGAGGCCTCTAATTTATTTAATTTTCCATTATTTTCCTTCAATTTCCTCCTCACATGCAACCTGTGACCTTTCACCTTCTTTTTCTCCTATTTCCCTTTATTTTCGTAACGAAAATGCCAATTAATGCCTCATGCATTTCCAAAGCCTTTGTCATTGCCTTTGCCAATTTCCTCTTAGCCATTATAAACCAAATGAACACACGCAAGGATTTTTTTCCCACCATTCAGCTTGGAATACATGTCCCATCACCTTAGTTATTTTTGTGCCTTTATTAACTTTATTACATGGATTTCTTACCACGGTTGTTACATCCTCTTCCTTTGATACATGGTCATCCAGACTAATCAGGAATGCAACAAAATATAGAAATGCCCATTTACACAAAGATGCAGCAGAAACAAAACTTCATTTTATTAATGTCAAAGAACTAAAATATGCTTACAAACAAAATAAAAAATAAATTAGCTTAGGCGATGGTGACTTATCTTTGAGAAGAGATGTGGTGGCGACATGCCTCTAAACTATGTTACAATGAGGCTCAGAGGCCTATTTATTATTGAGAAACAATGGGAAACCCTAAACATCCAAAAACGTAACCCTAGGAGATGAAGCATCAAAATTGTGGGCCCCGTTTGGGTAAATTGGTAAATCAACTTCCCGGGGTCGTAACTTTGGCATACGATCTCTGTTTGGCTATCATAATATCTTGTTTCAAAGATCTCAAAGAGGACGTTAAAAAGAAATTGGTGGATCATTTCGAGACATTTTTGGTCTCTCTATTTTCCCTAAAAATGTCTTTTAGTCCCTCAAAACGGTTTCAAAAGTTTAGGACCCAAAAAATTGCCAAAAATAGTAAGTTGGGCTACAATTAAGGAAACTGAAAAGAAACAATGGTGTGGTTTCAAGTGGAATAGGAAGGTGGTCATCAATATCCACCTGGATCAGTCCTCCCCCCTTAGGAAGCAATGGTCCCCATTGTGTTGAGTGCCTCCATGAGATGGGGAAATTTATGTTGAACTTGGTTCCTGGTGAACCACTTGCCTTGGTGCAGGAGTTGGCCAGCTTTGAAAACCTGATACAGTTGGATATTCAGTTGGCGAGTTTTCTTGATTTATGTTTCCATGATCCGATCAGTTGTGGCATGTTAGATAGAGTCTGGGTTTAACTTTGTTGGTGTGAGTTTTTTTGTAATGTCTGATGTGTCCAGTAATGGTGGAAAGTATGTTGAGCTTGAAAGAATTGTCCCCTACAGAATTAGTGATGGTGTAAGTCCCATATTGAAGTGGGCGAAGCTTGCGGTGGTACCCAACGAGGCGCTCCTTCTACAAATGTAACCAAACTTTGTCGCCCACCTGGAACTTGTGTGACACTTGATGTTGATCATGAAACTACTTGTACTTAGCATTGGGTTTTTCCAATATGTCATGGACCTGCTAGTGGATGTGTTGAATGCGCTCAATGAGTTTGTTAGCCCTATCATCTTTGGACTAGAAATGCGTTGAATATGCCTGAGTAGCTGCAAATGGTATGGCCACATCAATGGGACATAGTGGTTAGAATCCCAACCGCACCTGAAAGGGGTTGTGGTCAGTTGAGCTATGGAGAGCTTTGTTGTAGTTATGCTGGACATAGGGGAGGTTTTCATTCCATGTGCGTGGATTCTTTGAGTTGTACATATGTAGAATGTGTATGATCATCATGTTGATGACCTCTGTTTGGTCATTAGTTTGGGGGTGGAAAGTTGTGGATTTAGTGAGCTTGGTATCTAACATCGACCAGAGACCTTACCAAAATGTACTTAGGAACCTATTGTCCCAATATGAGATAATGGACTATGGGATTCCAAAATGTACCCACACTAATTCAAAGAAGAGCTTAGTAGTGGCTTCTACTGTGATGCTCTTCTTTCAAGCTGCCATAATGGTCATCTTAGAGAATTTGTTGATGACCACGAAAATGCAATCGTTGCCATGCTTAGTAAAAGGAAGGCCTGACATGTAATCCATGGAGATATATTCCCAAGGTTGACTAGGAGTAGGTAGAAGAGTTTATAAGCTTTGCTTATTGATGGTCATTTTGGCAATGGTGCAGGTAGTGTAGGATCTGATGTACTTCCCAACATCATGTCGAAGGTTCGGCCAATAAAAATATGCCTACAGCACTACCACTATTTTCTCTACCCCGAAATGTTCAGCGACCCGACTGTGGTGTGCCTCCCAAATCATCTTGGCATGCTCACTTGAAGGAACACAGATGCATCCCAGGTGGCATATAGTGCATCTTGGAGGCAAAAATTTGGAACTTGCTTACCTTCCAGGAGTGGCTGGTATGTGTTATAAAATTCTGGATCACTCTTGTAAAGATGCGGCCACCCTTCAGTCTTGTGCCCACAAGACTCGAGCACAGTGGTCAACGCTATGACCGGTGATCGGCTGAGGCAGTATGCACCATTGTTGGTGTTTCCCTTCTTGTACTTAATGTTCAAATGGAATTGTTGCAGGTATGTGAACCATTTTTTATGGTGATCATTCTACAACTTCCCTTGTGTCTTTATGAATTGCAGGGGTCGGTGTTCTGTGTGGATGATCATTTTTTTCCTGCTAATGTAATGTTTCCATTGTCATCAGGCCTGCACAATGGAATATATCTCTTCATCATAAGTGGAATACTTTTGGGTTGTGTTTGAAAGTGTCTCACTGTGATATGCCACTAGATGCTCCTATTGAATAAGAACTACACCAATAGCATAGTCGGGGGCATCTGTCTCGATATCAAATGGTTGTTGCAGGTTTTCTAATCTAAGCATTGGTGCAAAGCAGAGGCGGTGCTTCAACTCGGCAGATGCCTTACGTTTGGATTCGGACCAAAAGAACTTTTCTTTCACTCCGCCCTTGGTGACTTGACTTAAAGGCCAAGTGATATGAGAGAACCCCAACATGAACATGTGATAGAAATTGGCAAAACTTAGAAAGTTGGAAAGCTCTATTAGAGTGGTTGGGGTTGGCCAATCCTAAATGACTTGTATCTTGGTTGGGTCCACATGCACACCCTGCTCATCAATGATGTACCCCAGATATTGAACCTAGGTCATGCAAAAAGTGCATTTCTCCAAATTAGCACACACCTTGTGTTGTCGCGGGGTTTGAAGGACTTATTGAATATGGTGGAGGTGTTCTTCCCAAATCTAGTTGAAGATCAAGATGTCATCTAAATACTCCACCACGAGTGCATTGTTTAAAGGTCGTAATATGTCATCCATCAATATCATGATGGTTGAGAGGGCATTCATTAACCTGAAAGGCATGACCAACCATTCGAAAAGGCCCTCCTTGTATTTGAAGTCAGTCTTCCACACATCGAAGGGTTCGATAGGAACCTAGTGATAACTAGACTTCAAGTCAATCTTGCTTAAATATTTGCGCCCCTTGAGCTAGTCCAAAAGTTCATCAATTTGTGGGATTGGGTACCTATTCCAGACAGTGATCTTGTTCAGCGCTTGGTAGTCAATATCAATACAGAGTCTCCAAGTCTCATCCTTCTTCTGTACCAATATAATCGAGCTCCCACAGGGTGATGAGATTGACCTGATGTGCCCTTTCTACAACAACACCTGAATCTGTCTCTTGATCTCATTATTCTCCATAATAGAGTGTCTATAGATCGGTCCATTGGGTAGTGGCGTGCCCAAGGTCAGATCGATGGAGTGCTTGGCCTGATAATGCAGAGGTACCCTTGTAGGTGAGGTGAAAGTGTCCCTGTACTCATCCACGGCCTTGTCCATTTGTTTTTGTTGTGCAGAGGATCCCTGTCTGGAAGTCATGGCCACAACCTTCTTCTTTCTCTGAGGGTGAATCATAAGGCAAACAATTCTTTTCATCTAGAAGATGATCTTATTGCATTTCTTTGCAGTGATCAAAGAGATCGTGATATGCGGGGCTACCTCTAGTATCTTATACAAATTATCACCCAAAGTAATAATCACAGAGCGAGGTCTAGACTCATATGCATCATATCACTTCCATAAGTATGGTTGTCCTAATAATACATCACAAACTTAAAGAGGAGAAACATCACATAGTACCTCATCAATGAAGGGCTTGATGTTGCAAGTAAGCCAGGATTGTTAGTTGACACGGAGATCTTGTCCTTGGTGAAGCCACCTAAGTGGTTTTGAGTGGGTCGGTAATACATCACGTAATTCTAAGCACAAACATAATATGGTTGACATAGAAGAAAGAGAAGCAATTTTCAATGATTGGTGAACACTACATATGTATCTGAGGTTTTTGATTTCAAGGAAATTGTCATGTTTGTTTCTCTTTACAGTGTCACCTCTGTACACAATTGATTCATTAATCCTCCATCGTGCACCACACCACCTTTTCACAACATTAACTCTACATAAACACTACTTCACACAATATTTCCCCGCACTTGTCCTTGCACATTTTTCGACTTAGTGTTATTATTATCTTCTTGTACGCCAATTATCATGATCACTAAGATTCCATATTGATTTCACTTCATAATTTTTTGTCACTTAGGGTACCTATATCGATGATATTAAATCAGGATCAAGGTGTGAAGTAAATGGACGAGATGGTTTTGGAATTTTGAAATTTATTTCCACTATCTCTGGTAAATGTCAGCTTTAGTATCTTAAATTTTTATTTATTATGAGTTTCATGTATAACAGAATTCATATGAAAAATAGTAACATCTGGTGACTATATAAGGAAACAAGAAATCTACAGTTTAACGGCATTGAGAACGTCATTGATTAAGTAGGTATTTTTAAGTACAAAGCAGAAATCACTAGTAGAGGAAGGAAAGAAGCTATTTGTAGTGATACAATTAACTCACTTGCTCATATCAATGATATCTTTCAATGGTCGACTACGTAACAGTGGCATGTGAACCTGCCAATCGAACAGAAGAAAAACAACAAAACTTGAAAAAGCAGATTGCCAAATGTTGCATGATTCCAAATGTTTTTTATTTCAAAGAAATTGTTTATTTGTCTGCAAATAATTTTGATTCAACAACAAGAACAATCATACTAACAGTGAATAAGACCCCAATTCTTCAAACTCCCAAGGAATTCAAAGGATATTCAAACTAGGAGAGCCAAATAAGTACCTAAAATTGTTAGAAGCATAGAGTTTCCTGGACTCACAAGCCGATGATATAAACATTATTAAAAAACTCACTTTACCAAATTTCTAGGTTCCTTTTGATATTTCCTTTCTAGATATTTCTTTGTTTAGAGACTTCTCTTGGCTTTTTTCCTGCATTATGGGGTGAGAAACTATAGTGAATGTCTTGAAATCCATACTTTATGTCCTCTACCACTCCTACAAAAGAGATTGTTCATTCGGTTGAACTGAGATCATTTCCAATGAATTATATTTTCAATTAGTCAATTTGTCCAAGAAAAATAGATTATTTATGATTGTGTATTTCATAACAGCCCTCATGTCCAACCATGTCTTTCATGAGCTACCACATAAAACAAATTTCAATCTTGATGAAGAACCAATTCAATTCTAGTATCCCATACTGTGGAAACATAAAGCTTCTTTTATATTTTGTCAAATCCAGGATTTCTTTGTAAGGGAATTCAATTACATTATAATTGGACAAAATTCCACCTGAATACCAACACAAGCCCAAGTTTTCATGTGGGTAAAAAGGGTCCATGAAGAAAGAGAAACAAATGTTGTGATTTGAATTTATGGATTTCAATATAAGCCATTGTTGCTAACAAAATATTTATAGATAGCTATTTTGTTGTTGAAGTCCACAGACAATACGATTCATGGCTACTTTTATTTGAATGCAAAAAAGAATAAACTATTTATTTCTTTATCATTTATTGTTGGAAAATTCACTGTGAAGAGTGCAACTTACGTTGCACATCTTGTAGAGCCTTTAATTTTTTTTTACTTAATTAGAGCTGAAGTTGGCCAAGGCTTTGATCCAGAAGACATATTTTCCAAACACCTATCTATTGTTAGGTATGGAAACTTGTTTATAATTATTGCAGAAGAAAGTAGGAGATTCAAATTGCCCCATCCAAAAATCAAGAGTTGGCAATGGATACTGAATAATTTTTTGAAGAATCCAGCGTCAGTATGGAAGGAAGATACAAGCAAAGAGGCACAAACCCTACATAGCAACCTCCACCCTACACACCTAGTATTGGTCCGAGATCATTTTCTAGCCAATGAAAGAGAAAGGTTGCTTAAAGTGGAATATTGATTAATAATGGGCTATTAGGTTGTGGAGATGAGGAAGAGTCACCTCTGTGATTCACTCCATCGAGAACGCACACGGTTGAATCAGTAAAACCAAAAGTGAAAAAAAAAACAATAAGTGTCGAAGATGTTGTAGACATGGAAGTTTATAACACTAGAGCACCTAATTAGGTTATTGCTCGTTTAGTAGAAAATTAGAAAATAATTGAACATATTGTTGAGGAAGTCATTGCTTTCAATGATCGCTCTCTCACATTATAAAATGAAAACTATGACAAAGGTAGTAAAATGTTGAAAATTTAGAGAGTAAAGGTTCATAATAAAAAGGTTATTGATTAAGTACAAATATATGTTAATGTGTACGATTTTGGAGCCAAAGAGCTCCTAAAGTTGCATCAAACTACTAGTAAGGCATTGGTACAATATACTAGTGAAAAGGAAGCAAAAAAACTAAGGTTGAAATCAAAAATAAAAGAGCTAAAAGAAGCTCTAAATCTAGCTCCTTTGTTTATGACTCCACTAACAATATTGGAACCAAAATTGACAATTTCTAGCCCCAAGAGTTAGCTCAATTGGTTAAGTCCCCGTCTGTAGAGACCAACCCTATAAACTTTTTTTTAAAATACTAAAAATACAACCATAAGAAAATAGCATTGGGAACTCAAAAAAAAATATTAAGCATTATATAAAACTTTCATGAATTTCACTTTATTGAACATATCATCTAATTTACATGTTATTAACTAAAACCATAATAAAGTCATACAAAATAATATTATAAAAACATAGGTATCATTCACCAAGAGACAAGATTCAAACTTGAATTGCCGCTATTTTCCCTCCTTTGTTGTATGTCGCCTCCAAGTGTGAATGTCTATGTGCTTAATCCAAATGCAATGACCCATCGATTGACCTCCCAGCCTACTCCTTGGGTACTCTCCTTCCCCACGGACCCCCGAGATGCAATGGGGTTGTACAATGAAGGAATGTATTAGCTGGTAGAGGAGAGCACTCTTTGGCTCAAGAGTCCCCTCTCTAAAGTCCTCTACCTCACCAAACTCACTATAGCTCGTAGTCACTACTCTTACATAGTCTCATCCATCCAACAATAGGGTAAAACAAATGCCTTCTCCCATGGCCCGCGCCTTCTTTTATAGGAGTCCTCATAGGTGACACTTGCAATTTCACGCATAATTAATTATTTTTTATGATTCAATAGTTTGATTATTCACCCACCCATGTGTCACTTTCTCATCAAGGGTCTCCAAAATTAATTTAATTTAAAACTAATATTTTTCCTCACCTCAACAATATTACTATTTCTTCTCCTAGTTGTCTCTTGATCCCCCTTTTTACTCCTTGATTTGTGTTCATTACTAAAGTCAACTGATAAGTCAAGGTTTAATCCCCTATCTACTCCCTAACTTAACTCAATATATCTTTTAGATGGATATTCTTATGTTGGTTGTTTCCACATGGAAGTTCTCTAAATTTATCTAAAATTTAATTTATTAGTCTTATTTTAATTCACCAACATCTTCTCTTAATTAGGTTTAACTATGTTAGGATTAATATTTATATTTACATTTATGTCCCTCTTTCCCCTTTTTACCTAATTAAGCTACATTATCTACCTAATATTTTCCAACATGGGAAAAGTAGAGTTTTTAAGGTAAAATATTTTATTTCTTCCTATGATCCTCTTAACTCAAGTTTTATTCTTGATTTAATTACCTCAATTTCTAACATCGTTTACCCTTGATGTGAATTTACCTGGTTTTCATATCTTGATTATATTTATTAATTTATTTATTTTTAATGATTCCAAGGGTGCCAAGTTTGGTCGTGCTTTTTAAGAAATTCCCTTTAAGTTCCAAGGGTGTCATGTCTAACAGTTTATTTTTTATTCCAAGGGTGCCAAGTTGGTCGTGCCCTTCAAGAAATTCCCTTGAAGTTCCAAGGGTGCCACGCCACTTTCCCTTCAAGCACTCAGTGGCTACGAGGGGAAAGTATAGGTGCAACGATAAATACCACTATCATCTCTTATGTTGCCTGTTATAGTTAGACTAATGGTGTCGGGGATCAAGGAATCCACATTGATGCACGCCCCCCGGTAAAATCGTCATGAGCGGCCCAACTTTGGTACCTGATCTCATGACATTGTGATCTTCAAGGCGAAGGTGTTTCAACCTTTCCATCCCAACTCACAGCAAGAGTGCTAGTGGGTGAGATCAAAGACATTGTCCCACCCTTCCCATGCAGTTTCATCCAATTGTACAACCCCCTCACCCATATGTGAGCCATTCGTGTTATGAACCAGCTCAAGAAAAGATAGAAAATATAGATCAATGCCTTAGAATTCAGCCTCTTCGAGGGGGCAACCTCCTTTACATTACATAAATGAACAATTCTTGGAT
>APFE030343271.1:97504-111773 GCA_000404065.3 Pinus taeda
AACTTACAATCCGACGGTCACGATATGTAGTGATCCGACGGTTCATTCTCTCCTCGGTATTACCGACACTTGATCCGTGGCTTGACACCCGATTGGTCCATGAATTCTATTTAAAAGCGCATGGAGGGTCATTTGTAGGTTAACCGTGCATGAGAGAAGCTTATGTAAATTTTCATTCTTTTATTAATAAATTGCCTGTAGTAGCCACGTTGGCACAGGCCGTGGACTGTTTCCCTCTCTGAGGGTTTTTAACCACGTCAAAATATTGGTGTATTGATCTGTGATCTATTTGTGAGCGGTGTCCTTTTGGTGTTCTGTCCGAGGAACTTACCCTGTATATTCCTACATATGTATCCTTTACTGCTATCATCATTATAAATTAAATACAGACCAAACATAACCATTTATGCTACAATCATCATAATCTCAATAGAGAACATGCATAACCATTAATGCTACGATCATCATAATACCAATAGATAACATACATAACCATTAATGTTATCTTCAACATAATATCAATGGAGAACATACATAAGCATTACAACCACTAATATCACAACCATTAATAATAGAGTCATGTGTCTGGATCCTCAACCTGAGGTTCTCAAAGAATAAAGTGTGGGCTTATGGCTCAAAAAATGTTAATGTCATATCACTACCAGTCAACCAGAGCAGGGCACTACATACAACCCCTCTTAATAATAGACTTCGTCTCGAAGTCCTTGGAATAGATAAGGAAAATGGTGACGCATCTCCTCAGTGTCCTCCCAAGTAGATGAACTGGGACTATAGTTGTCCCACTGGACCTTAACTTGGTCCACTAACTGTTCTCTAATATGCAAGGTTCGCTGGTCCAGTCTGCGAATTGGTTTGATCATTATTGTTCCCTTGTCCGAAACCTATAAATGACCAAAGTCAATAACATGCGAAGGATCTGAAATATAATGACGCAAAACATATATATGAAACACATCATGCATATGCGCTAAATATGGAGGTAAGGCAAGCCTATATGCCACCGACCCTTTCCTTTCTAAGATTTCAAAAGGTCCCAAAAACCGTGGAGACAATTTGTCTCCCTTTCCAAATCTTATAGAGCTTTTTTCAGGCCTTACTCTCAGGAACACCTTATCTCCCACTTCATAACTTTGGTATACCTTATGAGCATCAGCATAGCTCTTTTGTCAATCTTGTGCTTCTTTTAGCCTTCCTCTAGTCATAGTCATTTGTTCTTCCATCTCTTGCACCACTTCTGGTCCTATTAATACTCGGTCCTCTAGTCAGCCCAACTAAGAGGTGTTCTGCAAGGTCTTCCGTATAAGAACTCAAATGGCACCATCTTGATGGAACTCTGATAACTATTATTGTAATAAAATTCCACGACGGGTAAAAACTCCTCCCATCTCTTGTTTTGGTCCATCACATACATCTGAAACATTTCTTCAAGGATTTTATTAGTCCTCTCTATCTGCCCATCTATCTCAGTGTGATAATCAGTGCTGAAGTTCAACTGGGTTCCCAAGGCTTCTTGGAAACTGGTCTAAAAACTTCCTGTAAACATTGCTCCCCTATCATATATGATCTTCCTAGGCACTCCATGCAATCTCATAATCTCATCAATAAAAACTCTGGCTATTTCTGGTGCCTTATATGTAGTCTTAACTGGTATGAAATGGGCGCTCTTGGTCAGTGTGTCCACCACTACAAATATGGAATCATGTCTTCTTGAGGTCATTGGTAGTCCCACAATGAAGACCATTGATATAACTTCCCATTTAGATTTTGGTATCTCATGGGGTTGCAAAAATATTGTTGGATGTATGTGTTTAGTTTTTAATCGTTGACACTCTAAGCATCTTGCTACCAAGTTCATGATGTCCTTGTTCATCCCTTTCCAAAAGAAGAGTAGTTTCAGTTCTGCACTCATCTTCTTTTCACTAGGGTGTGCCATGTATAATGCACGATGTGCTTCATTCAAGATTAGTTGGCGTATATCTTCATTCGGTGGTACATATATCCTTCCCCAAAGTCATAGTAGCCCATGATTATCAAGGGAGTATTCTTCATATTTTGGGACCCTCATTTCATCCTCCCTCAAACTTTTGCTAACCTCTTGATACCAGGTGTCTTTAAATTGTAAATCAAGCAGTTTCTCCCTCAAATTTGTCTTTAGGGAATCAATGAAAATAACTGAGGCCTCCTACTTAAAGAAGCAGCCACCCTATTTATCGTTCCTTTTATGTAAATGATATCAAAATCATATTCACTAATTAGATCAGACCATCGTCTTTGTCTTGAATTTAAGTGGTCTTGAGTGAATATCAGTTTAGCCCACAATGGGCAGACCTAAGATCAAACTTCCTTCCTAGAAGGTAGTGTCTCCAAATTTTTAGTGCATAAACAATTGTTGCAATTCCTATATCATGGGTTGTGTAGTTTTCTTCGTGGGTTCTAAGTTTCCTTGGTGCATCAGCTATTAATCTTCCTTCTTGCATCAACACACAACCCAGAAATTCCTTGTAGGCATCAGTGCAAACCAAAAATTCTTGTTCCATATCCGGCACCTTCAAAATTGGTGTTGTCGTTAATAACACCTTTAACCTTTGGAATGCCTCTTCACATTTTTCAGTCCAAATGAATTTCTTGTTCTTTATTTAGAGCTCAATAATGGGGCTTGCTATCTTCGAAAACCCTTCAACAAATCTACGATAATACCCTGCCATGCCTATGAAACTTCATATTTCAGGAACATTGGTTGGCGTTGGCCATTCCATGATGGCCTCGATCTTTACCGGGTCTACTGCAATACCATACCTAGAGATAATGTGCCCAAGATAATGAATCTTGGTTTGGTAAAAAGAACACTTTGAAAATTTCATGTATAATTGGTTTTCTCTAAGACATTGTAGAACTGTCCTCAAGTGTTCATCATGCACTTCTGGGGTCTTTGAGTAGATCAAAATGTCATCAATAAAGAATTGTAAAAACTTGTCTAAATAATCCCAAAATATTTCGTTCATCAAACTCATGAAAACACCCGGGGCATTTCTCAGTCCAAAGGGTAAAATTACAAATTCATAATGCCCAAATATTCTCTTAAAGGTTGTCTTCAGGATATCTTCTTCCTTGATTCTCAACTGATGATATCCCAACCTCATATATATATTTGAAATCATATTTGTCCCCCTCATTTGATCAAACAAGTCATCTATCCTTGGCAGAGGGTATTGATTTTTTTTATCGTCACTTTGTTCAACTGGTGGTAGTCAATGCACAGTCGCCAAGACACATCCTTCTTCTTAACAAAAATCACAAGGGCTCTCCATGAAGATATGCTAGGTCGTATGAACCCCAAGTCCAACAACTCCTTTAATTGGATCTGCAATTCCTTTAGCTCTGGAGCTGACATACGATAGAGTGCCTTTGCAATAGGCTCAGTGCCTGGTTTAAGGTTGATGGTGAAATCAATTTCCCTTTTTGGGGGTAGCTTGAGTAGTTCTTAGGGAAATACATCCTTAAATTCAACAAGAAATGGATGTTTATCTAGGCTTTTAGAATCACCCTTATCCTTTAGAGCTACCACCGAGAACATTTGACATCCCTTTCACCTACATTTCATTAGTTTCATGGAGGAGATGAACCTCAGGGACACCCCTCGGTTCTTTCCCCTTAATGATTTTCTTTGGTCGTCAACGTCTATGAAATGTAGAATCTTGTCTTTGCAGTCTAGGAGTGCCTCATCTCATTCTAACCAATCCAACTAATCTCTTAATTACAAAAGCACCAATGTGATTCTCCACAATTGTTTTTTGATTTGCTTTTACAGAGGCAATAACAGGATCCTCCACATATGTATTGTTACTCCATGTTGATGTCGTTTTACAGAGTGAAATGAATTGAATGACAGTGAGCTGATCTGAAAGTACCTTGATTAATAGCATATCAGAATTACAAGTGTGTTCTCCATCAGGACCGAGTTTATTAAATATTTCACCAAGACACCTTTGTTCATAAAAAAGAGATAACTATGCAACATGATGGCATTCATTAACTGCAATCAATCAAAACTCAACATACTAACAATGGAATGAAATATAATGTGGAACACAGGTAATCATACAAGGGCACACAAACTTATTTCGATAAAATCTTCATGGGTATAAAAACTCACAGCACAAAAATGTATAAACTCTTTTCTAAATGTCGAATCTAGAGTATGCCTTACAACTTGTTTCTACAAACTTACAGTGGGATATAACCAACTATTGTTTCTATGCTTAGGGTAATACTACAGAGTACCCCATATATTGTTTCAGTCTTACAGTCATAACAAGTCAGAAAACCTTCGAGGTATTGTCTCTCTCCTTCTCATTTCCAATTGCGCTCTCCTTCCATTCTACAATCCTGCTGCCTTTCTCCCTAACCTTCAACCCTGGAATGGTCAATTAATTTTTGTCTTTTTTAAATGTCACACAAATAAATTTTGCTTTTGTATAAACACACTTTTTGGGTCGAGTAAACCAAAGATGGGCAGAAACCAATGATTTACAACTTTTACAAAGATATCGCATAGCCTATTGCAAGCTTTAGAACGCTTTCATGTGAAGGATTCTTTCATATTCAAATGCAAAAGGATGAAGGCAAAGAAATAAAATAGAACAATAGAAAGATAAATTGGTATACCTTGTAATTTGTGGTTTATCCAAGCTTGGGAATATTTTCTGCTTATATCTTTTTCCTTAAATTTATAAGCTTAAAACGACTAAACTTATAATATGTGATGAGACGATCCCTGTTTCTAGAGATACTTTTAATAACAATCTAGTCGCAACATCACACTGCTAATCAAACACAAATATTGTTTTAACTCTAAATTTAAATGCTAATTGGGATGATTCCAGATTTTAGAGATACCTCTATCAACCAGATACTAGCAGAGATACCTTTATCAAAAAGATATCACTAATATTAAAATCTTAATCAATCATTTGCTATTGATAAATATTTTTTCCTATCAACCAAATGCCAGCAACATTCAGAGATACCTCTATCAATACGACATCGGTAATATTAGAATGCTAATCAATCATTCACTACTTATGGACCTTTTTTTTGAAAGTTAGACTAAGCTAAAAAGAAAACAACATTTTCCAATAGATAAGAAATTAAAGATAACATCTTATAATATAAAAATGTTTAACAAATTATAAAATATAATTTCTTTTCATTTACTAAAATACATCTACATTAATAAACAATAGAATAACTCAAAATAACCATTGATTCTATCCAAGGTAAAAATAACAGTCTCTCAAAACACACAAACCTTTGTTTCCAACCAGTATCCATTTCTCAAAGACACACAATCTGTTATTTCCAACCAATTTCAGTTTCTCAAAGACACAATCCCTTATTTCCAACCAACCAGTATAAAATTGCACCCCTCCAAAGATTGAAATGCTTTTCAACGCTTCATAAACAATGAGTTTTAAGAGACTAACATCGTTTTTTTCTTCCCTTTTTTTTCCAAAATCACACTCGCATAGACAATAAACAATGAAATATAAATACAAAATTACAAGACTCGTATAAACAAAAGAGAATTGAAGGATTCAAACATGTACATATATATTCTTTAGAAATTAGGAAGCACATAAACCGTACTCAATCTCAGTCAAAATTCTTTAAGCTTCTTCAGTAATCGGTTTCCATGGAAGGCCTGCTTAGCCTGCTTGGCTTTCTCTAGAAATTTGTTCTGCGGATTTTCTGAGAGCCCAAATAACAATTGGATAAGAGAAAAGCCCTCTGCACAACTTCTCCATGGACGGAAATTACTCCCAATATATATGCCAACGAAAACGAACTGTGACTCTTGTGTGTTAAAAGTTACGTGGATCCTACTGGGGATCGTCGAGTTGCAGTTCCAAACTACAGCCGAGCTAGAATTAATGCTCATCTTCGCTAGAAATGCTCAACCCATTGCTTACCCAACTTCATCTTATGCAGATCTCTACTTTCTTCCATGAGTTATGTTGTGTGCACACAATATGTCCAACTATAGTTGATTTAATGTGAGACCATGCAAGAAAATATTTCTTTCGTACATGTTGTATAACTCGTGACACCATGAGGCTAACCCTTATATGCTTTCCAAACTAAGCCTCGTAAAAACCAAATGAACTTAAAAACCGAAGTTTCATGTGGAAAAAAAAAAAAGCATCGACAAATCCGTGTGCAAGCTAAATGCACTTGAAAATTGAGAGCAAACATCTAAAATTGCCTCTGGAATTATGTACTCATTTTTCTTTTGCAGTTTCTATTATATATTGTTGTGAATTGATCTACCTATGAACAATGTTTATGAGGGTTTTCACAGTTTTTTTTATTGTTCACAACTCTGTGTTGTGATTTCGTATTCATTGGAACTTTGGACCTGGTTACTGACATGCAAGATTTTACTGAAGAATGGTGTCTATTTAAAGCAGATTGTTAATACAAGCATTAAACTTAAAAGGCTATTTGTTTGAGAATATAACCCTACACATTGCAATGTTAAAATCTTCTTCTAAATAAAAGGTTGAATAAAATTCTGAGTGTCCAATGCAAGTAATTTGATTTCAATGTTATTCAAGAAAAATTTGGTTGGTAGTCCCAATTGTCAAGCCCAATAGTACTTATCGTCTCTCGATCACTATTTTGGACAGCGTTAGAGTTGCCTTGGCCAATGTTTTGGGTCATTTGGGGGATGTGTTTTTTTTACAAGCTTGCGGTGTGCAGCAAATGCTTGTATTATATGGTGAGCATTTTGGACAAGCTTCATTGTTGTTTATGTTATACTGGGAAAGTTTTGGACAACCTTGTTTATGTTATATAGAGAATAGCCACATCGTTTATGTTATAAAGTAGCTCCACCCACATTTACTAAATATTTATGTTATACAGCTGCTCCACCCACATTTACTATTTACTTATTCTATGCATATTTTGGAATGGAATATCTTGGAACATTTTAATAAAACTAGTCATGCATGCATGCGCCCATAGGTCTCAAGGGTTCAACATAGCTCTGATGCCAAGTGTAGGGACCAACCCTATAAACATTTTTTTTTAATACTAAAAATACAACCATAAGAAAATAGCATTATGAACTCAAAATAAAATTATTAAGCATTATATAAAACTTTCCTGAATTTCACTTTATTGAACATATCATCTAATTTACATGTTATTAACTAAAACCATAATGAAGTCATACAAAATAATATTATAACAATATAGGTACCGTTCACCAGGTACCGTTGACTTTCCGCTATTTGCCCTCCTTTGTTGTTGGTCGCCTCCAAGTGTGAATGTCGAAGTGCTTAATCCAAATGCAATGACCCACCGATTGACCTACCAGCCTACTCCTTGGGTACCCTCCTTCCCCGTGGACCCCCGAGTTGCAATGGAATTTTACAATGAAGGAATATATTAGCTGGTAGAGGATAGTGCTCTTTGGCTCAAGAGTCCCCTCTCTAAATTTCTCTACCTCACCAAACTCACTATAGCTCATAGTCATTACTCTAACATAGTCTCATCCATCCAACAATAGGGTTAAAAAAATGTCTTCTCCCATGGCCTACCCCTTCTTTTATAGGAGTCCTCATAGGTGACACTTGGCATTTCATGCATTAATTATTTTTGATAATTCAGTAGTTTGATTATTCACCCACCCATGTGTCACTTTCTCATCAAGGGTCTCCAAAATTATTTACTTAAATTTTAATTTAAAACTAATATTTTTCCTCACCTCAACAAGATTCCTATTTCTTCTCCTAGTTGTCTCTTGACCCCCTTTTTACTCCTTAGTTTTTGTTCATTACTAAAGTCAATTGATAAGTCAATATTTGATCCCCTATCTACTCCCTAATTTAACTCAAGATATCTCTTAGATGGATATTCTTATGTTGGTTGTTGCCACATGGAAGTTCTCTAAATTTCTCTAAAATTTAATTTATTAATCTTATTTTAATTCGCCATCCTCTTCTCTTAATTAGGTTTAACTATTTTAGGATTAATATTTATCCTTACATTTATGTCCCTCTTTCAACTTTTTACCTAATTAAACTACATTATCTGCCTAATATTTTCCAACATGGGAAAGGTAGATTTTTAAAGGTAAAATGTTTTATTTCTTCCTATGATCCTTTTAACCCAAGTTTTATTCTTGATTTAATTACCTCAGTTTATAACATCGTTTACCCTTGATGTGAATTTACCTGGTTTTCATATCTTGATTATATTTATTAATTTATTTATTTTTAATGATTCCAAGGGTGCTAAGTTTGTTTGTACCCTTCAAGAACTTCCCTTGAAGTTCCAAGGGTGTCACGCCTAACAGTTTATTTGTGATTCCAAGGATGTAAAGTTGGTTGTGCCCTTCAAAACATTCCCTTGAAATTCCAAGGGTGCCATGCCACTTGCATTCAGTGGCTATGAGGGGAAAGTAGGTACAACGACAGAGAACATTATCATCTCTTATGTTGCCTTCTATAGTGAGACTAATGGTGTTAGGAATCAAGGAATCTACCTTGATGTGTGCCCCCCGGTAAAATCCTCATGAGAAACCCAATTTTGGGATCTGCCCTCATGACCTCTGGATCTTCAAGGTAAAGGTGTTTCAACCTCAGCCAAGTCATAGTGGGTGAGATCATGGACACTGTCCCACCCCTCCCATGCAGTTCCATCCAATTGTACAACCCCAACACCGATATGTGAGTCATTCGGCCAAGCAACTAATTTGTGCCTGCAACCACTAACATATCATCAAAATATAGATAAACATATATAGCAAGTTTTCAAAATTGACTTAAAATTTCAAAGATAAAATATAAATTTTCATCAAACTAAGTGTCGTCAAATCGTCATATGCGAGTGCCTCTTGTGGTTTCCTACCATACTCAATAATCATCAGTAACAAGGTTTCTTAGTATTAGTCATTGTCATAATAGCATCATCAATATCACCTAGTCATTCACATCATTGTTCATTGGGAACCAGAACTAATGTAAGTAGGTAACATAAGGGACACATCCCTCATGGCTATCATCATCATCACATCAATGGAAACATACATATCCATCAAAGCTATCAACATCGTAACATAAATAGAAAACATACCAATCCATCAAAGTTATAATCAGGATGATTTCAATAGAGAGCATATGTATCCTTTACTGTTATCATCATCATAAATGCAATAGAGACCAAACATAACCATTTATGATACAATCATCATAATATCAATATAGAACATTCATAACCATTAATGCTACGATCATCATAATACCAATATATAACATACATAACCATTAATGTTATCTTCATCATAATATCAATGGAGAACATACATAAATATCACAACCACTAATAATAGAGTCTTATGTCCGGATCCTTAACCTGAGGTCCTCAAAGAATAAAGTGTGGGCCTTAGGGCTAAATAAATGTTATTGTCATATCATTATCAGTCAACTAGAGCAGGGCACTACTCCGTCGTTAAAGAGCCTATTTTATTGACAGGTCATGGTTTCAATTATCTTAACACTCTCATCGTTAGGATCTGTGGTTGAGCTAGTAGGAGGTGATCCTTTTAGGTAGATCTTCCTATTACGAATATTTCATGGATGTAGCAGGCACCGATCTCCAAGGACCATGAACCGCCTAGAAAAAAATATAGGCACCAACATTGGAAATTTCTACCCCTGGTACACCCCATGGATTTAAGAAAGCGACTAGCCTACTTAATGGAGTAAAATCATATATTATCAGTAATATAAAAAAAAATATATAAACATAATATATATAATATATGGAGAGAGAGAGAGAGACAGAGACGAGAGAGAGAGAGGAGAGAGGAGAAAGAGAGAGAGAGAGAGAGATTTAAAATTATTAAATATGTATGGGAAGAACCTTTCCATCAAAGGCATTTAGCACAGCGAATTAGATCATTTGTTGATTTGATTAAAAATTATCTTTAGTTGGACATGAATTTCATAGATAATGATTTATCTACTATTATTCGGAAGGTTTATTCACTCTCTAATATAGAGAGAAAACGGAAGGACCTCCCAACAACTAACTGAATAAAGTAGATCGAAGCTAGATGGTCTGAAAAATTCAGTATATTGGACGAAATCAATTATGAATGTAGCAAGATAGATGATAGAAGAGGTGATGCCTTTTTTAAGGCACTAAAAATTATTGAAGATATGCACGGTCCATGCATCACAAATGACTCTAGATTAATTTTGATACATATGTTAATAAGTTAATTGGACAATCTAAAACAGTCAATGAGAGCAAATTTTGATAATATAATTGATCTTATTGAAGAGGAAATTAGCAAATGGCTAGTTATTTTTGTTATTGTTAATGAAGATCAATTTGTCTTGGCTATGCAATTGCAAGAGACGCTCAGGAAATTGTGGAGGAGATATTCAATCAATGTGTCAAAATGGAAATTATAGCCCCTATGATGAAAGATTACATTCAAAATTGGCTATAGAAATCCCTCTAAGAAATCATGAATCTGAAAGAAAGCTCACACTTCAAAAATGACGGTCCATGCTTTCATATTTTGTGAGTATTCTTAAATATTGAAACGTTCGCTTTTTTCTTTCCAAAGTTGGATCATTAAGGTTTCTGGATTATGTTATCATCAGTTAAGGCGATTCATGGATGCAATTTCTTGTTTCTCTTGTAGGTACCTTCTTCACATCATGGTTCATGAGATCCCAATCCATGTCTCTGTTGCAACGAATTTTGTGACTAAGTATTAGTATTTTGATGAGTGCTTTAGGAACCAAACATTATTGTCTGCATCAAAAACATTGGGCATCATTTTCATGTCCCCATTTTTATTCTTCTCTATAGTATAGCCAAGGTGGAATTCCAAGACAGGAGATGGCCAAGTCAATGGAGCAGGTTTATGTCATCAGGGGTCCCGATGGAGTTTTGAGAAGTTTTTATGGGATTTGATGGCATTCTCTTGGAATATTCCATCATCAACACTGTTTTCTTTTCGTTATGTTGCATTTTGACAACTTTCAAAAATCAACATTATTATTTGGCATAACTTAATTAATTATGCTCGAGGTGGCATTCTGGGGATTAATTGATGGAATGCCTCAGTGTAATAGCTCGTTGGAACCGGAACGAGATCTACATGATGGGACTATTGGATGGGAGTTTCAATGTCCTTAGGAGACATGGTGGCCAATTTATCCTTTTCCTGCATTAAAAAGAATATTTTAGTTAAAATAAAAGAGGGAAAAGTGCTCCATGATTAAAACAAAATAATTGGATGGGAGTTTCAATGTCCTGAGGAGACATGGTGGCCAATTTATCCTTTTCCCGCATTAAAAATAATATTTTAGTTAAAATAAAAGAGGGAAAAGTGCTCCATGATTAAAATAATAATAAAATAGAAGATTCTAGAGAGGTCCATCAGATCTATAAAAGAGGAGGACGAGGCCATTGGAGAATATATTGGATTGAGTATTGTTTCTTGATTGAGAGGTTGAGAACCCAGTTCTCTACTCCATTGGTAGCCCCAGGACGAAGACCCTCAAGTGATTTAGAGAGATTGGGCAAGCACCCATCTCCCCCTGGTGGATTCATTTAGAATCCACAGGTGTATAGATTGTTTCTTTGTTTCAGTTTGGAGACTAGAGGGTCATTCCCAGTTATTGTATTGGCATCTATCTATATATAATAAAGCTGGATTTTGGTTGCAGCATTTCTCATTGTTTCTCAAGTTGTGATCTTTTAATGAGATTTTGTGCAATTTATAGATTTATGGCTCTAGTTTTACATGGAAATCTTCTAGAAAATGCATAATAGTTTAATATGAAGTGCTTGTTCCAAAATTAATTGATTTGGGACATTACAGTGGTATCAGTGTATTGGTCTTGGCTCAACCTGCAGGTTTTGAGTTGCAGCTAGTATTGTTAGAAGGTTTGTTGGAGAAGCCGAGAAACGAATTCCTGAAGCAAAATAAGAGTTTACTTAAGAATTTTGACAAATTGATAGGTTAGCCACCCAAAGCTATTGTGTCATTTTTAATAATAAAAAAATCGTGGCACATTATTTTTAATGGGGACCGTGAAATTTATTCCAAGGCCAACAGAGCTAGGCAAATTAAGGGCCGAATATTAATTGTGTGTTTCAAGGGGTCGAAAACGAAATTTTGAACTTTCGGGGGTGAACCAGCTATTGTCAAAAAGGGGCCAAAAATTTGTGTATCTTTTTTTTTGAGGCATGATTTTATTGGTGGGCCAACTAATTTTTACAAGGGAATATTATGAAAATGCCATGAGAAATATTTGATTAAAGTTTAAAGTTTAATTTATTTTTGTGAAAGAGGCTGATTATTTTTTCGAGACTCATGCTGCAAATTGAAGACCGTGGACCATTCATACTGCAAATCACATCTGTTTGGAAGGGTTCGCGGTATAATTCATAATGCATGGAAAGAAGTGGAGAACTATCTCAACCGGAGCATAGAAGTCATCGGTCGAATTCACCCGAAATCTAAAAGAGTCGATTCACAATTGTAAAGGTTGAAGTCCTCAAGTCACCAAGAAGTCAGAAACATCACTGTGAGCCCGAGACCAATTTACCTAGTGGGCAGAGAATTCGAAAATCATGTAATGGGAAAGGGCGTTGAATCTTTTATTTTCCAGGAGTCAAGTTCAGTATTAAAAGAACCAACTGTTGTTGAAAGGGGCGAGGGCATCAACAACAACATTTCAGAAACCAATAATTACCTTGGATGAGCCGCCATTATTCTGAGACAAGTTGTGAATCCAGTGTGAAGTGCTAGGTTTGCATTCAGAAGAGGACATAAATTGATTTAGCGGGCCGTGAGAGTCGAATTCTTGAGTTGTAGCAAATTTCAAGCCCAAGTCGTTTTGCCAAATTGCTGGGCAAGTTTTATTTCCAGGGCTACATTGAAATTCAAATATGGAAATTAATTCCAAAAGGATTTGAATTATTCCAACCTTCAATTTATTTGAAGGACGCAATGTTTTCTCCAAGTCGAGAGATTTTCAGTGTTTTTTGAGCATATATTGTTGCTAGAGGTTGCTAATTATCATACACAGGCCATAAGCCTCGCGTATCCTGAATGAAGGGCATATTAAAGCTAAGGACGAATGTGAGGAGAGAGTGGCTATCATCTCAAATTTGTGTGGACTACTCTTTTTTTCCATGCAGTCAAGGTGGTCTTTGACGCTGGTTCAAACCATTCTGGGTCAGTTGAAGGAGTCACAAACACTTCTGAGCAATGTACAATAAGTTTGTTACTATATTATGGGTTGGATGTATCACAGTGTTTTGGGTTTGGCTTAAACTCTGATATCTGGGCAGTATTTGACCCAAATCAGTATTGGAATGTTGCTCTAATAAGATTATACTTGGGATATAAAATATTTTTTGTTGGCAACCATCATACTCCCAGACTCATTATATCTCTACCATTTCTCCAACAAATTCTCTACGTCAAAGACAAGAAGGTTGTCACAGGGGTAGTCGCATTAATAGTTGGAGACAAAATGTCAATGCATCGGTTATGGATCGAGGGTACCAAATTCTGTCTCTTAGTGGCAGATCATGATACCAATTCAGGAATCAAACTTTCTCAACCTATTCATATTTCAGAACTGGAAATGATTTCTTGATACCTATAGCAGCTTACCTAGTAAGGCCAGATTTAATTGCAGACATGTAGCAGCTCGTATGAATTTTATGATACTTGTAGCAGCTTGTCCAGTGTTGCCATAGTTACTTGCAGACTGGTAGTAGCTCATATATCTCATCACAATTTCGAAAGAACATTTGGCTTCTATTCAACACCAGGTTCCATCTTATATTTTATGCTGTGTATTTTTCTTAATATGATAAGGAAAACGCAATGTCTTGTTCACTGATGTAAGGTTTTATGAGTGGTTGTGTTAACTTCCTGAGATTGGAGATTAAGATATTTGGGTATTCCATTTAAGTGTCATTGTATGCTTTCAATTAGCCTCAATAAAAATATTTCACCTACAGCAGTATAACCATGAGATGGTTGACCGAATACCACACAGAGAAATGCATTAAACTTGTTAAACACACATGGTGAGCGAAAACAATAGGAAAGATAAATCATGCAGTACATTTTTTATTCACAAATGATGTATATTTATGGTACATTATGTGACCGTTGGGATTCACATCCCAAGGTCTC
>APFE030343271.1:119825-155424 GCA_000404065.3 Pinus taeda
TAACCCCTTATTTTTATTAGTACAACCCCCTTATTATATTGATGTACCCATGTAGTGCCCATATTGTCACTATTGTGCCCCATAGAAGCCCACCATTGTTATTATTGTGCCCTTACATTATTATTGTTATGTCGGCTATGATTACATTATGACCCCTTAGACTGCTATATATAGAAAGGAGGTATTTTCATTTGTATCATCCAAGAATTGTTCATTTATGTAATGTAAAGGAGGTTGCCCCCTCGAAGAGGCTGAATTCTAAGGCGTTGATCTATCTTTTCTATCTTTTCTTGAGCTGGTTTCATAACAGCATCCATGTGTGGTAGAGGAGTACACAGAGCAACTGATAATTCCCATGTGGGAAGGAGATCAGGGAGCAAATGAGCGGTTGATGATTCAGCATAGAGAGCACATATAGGAGCATGAGTCATGGCGAGTCATTGACATCAGGCCAGATTCATATGATGAGCAGTCTGTGGGTCCTAGGAGATACATTTAGGATAGTGTTTCACCAATGATGAGTCAGCCTGAGCACCATATGATGGAGCATGAGTCAACTAAGGCGGATGAGGTGCACAGTATGCATGATGAGCCTTTTTGGGAGAGCCAGTTGGAGGTTCATATTAAACCCATTATGATGGAGGATGAGCAGCCACCCTTGGGGTTAGTCATTGATGAGGAGCAGACAGATTACAAACAACTGGAAGGGTAACAATGTTCGCTAACACTTGCCCTCAGGAGATGTTGGAGTCTGACAGGACAGTTCGATAGGAAATTGATGGATTGGAAGAGCGCGGAGTTTCCTGTCTGGCAAGGGAGATGGTAGTGCCTCCATCTTTGCGTCTACCCATTGATGAGGTGCAAACAGGTGTAATGGCAACAGCCCTCTCCAGGAGTACTATTGGGTTGTGTTATATTCTTTCCACGACTAGCCCATGTAGTTAACCAGGGGGTTAAAAGAGGAGCGGAGCCCCCCCTTCGTTGCGCCGATTGCATGGCGGGGGGAGTCACAGGGGGTTTGAGGGGTGCAGGTTAGGTTGGACGGACCTACCTATGGTTTTGTGCATGATTTTTTGCACATGGTTTTAGATGCGATGGTTTTCAGTCCATGGTTTTGGACGCGCTGGTTTTCGATCCATGGTATTAGATGTGTGGCATATATAAATATGTATTGTAACATTGAAAGGAACATAATGAAAAATCAAGCTGGTAGTCCCAGTTTTTGGATCTAGGGGAAAATATCTATGTATATGTGTTTCATATGTTATGCTCTCGCATTATTCATTTTCTGTGTTTTAGAATTCGTATGCAGGTAATTTCTGTATGGGTTAAAACCTACATTTGGTATCAGATTTGTTTTGGCTTCAAGGGGATACCTTTGTTGTTGAGGGGTTTCGCACGGGCCTGTGGTAGACCCCATTCAATGGGAGATCTGCGGGATCAATTCTAGTGGTGAAAGAAGATGGCGAGCAGTGGAAAGATAGAGATCGAGAAATTAAATAGTCAGAGTTTTGAATTGTGGAAACTCAAGATGGAAGATCTGTTGGTGGATAAAGATCAGTGGATCACGATAGATCCAGATTCTAAACCAATGAGAGTGTCTGATGAAGAATGGAAGAATTTGGATTGGAAGGCAAAGAGCACAATACAATTGTGTGTCTCAGATTCAGTATTGCTGAATGTATCAGGGGAAGCTACGACGAAGGCTTTGTGGGACAAGTTAGGGACTTTGTACCAATCTAAGTCTCTAGTGAATAAACTGTTCCTACGGAAAAATCTATATAACCTGAGGATGAAAGATGGAGACTCGATAACAAAGCATAAAAATGCATTTAATATTGTGGTAAGTCAATTATCATCTTTTGATATTAAAATTTCAAATGAAGATAAGTGAATTAGTTTGTTGTGTTCTCTACTAAATTCGTGGGATATTCTAGTTATTGCAATAGGTAGCAATGCAACTGCTTTGCAGTTTGATGAAATAGTCTCAGCCTTGCTGACGGAGGAGATGAGGTGGAAAAATATGGACAACCAGAATGGTGATGCCTTGTTTGTACGAGGACGGTCCCAGAACAGAAACAAAAATAAGTCATCGAGTGGAGATCTAAATCTAGAGGGAGATCTAAATCTCCAGGAAAACCTACAAAGGTGGTGTGCTGGAAATGCGGAAAGGAAGGGCACTTCAGAAGGGAGTGTAAATCTAAAGCTCCTAATAAAGGAAAAGGATCTGATGATGTTCCTTCTGCAGAGGCAAAAACCACCTCAGAAGAAGGTGGGGATGTGTACTTGGCTTCTTCAAGTACACATGTTGATCATGAGGCATGGTTGATTGACTCAGGTGCATCCTTTCACTTCACTCCCCATAGAGAGTGGTTCTGCGAGTATGAGAAATATGATGGTGTGATGTCTTCTTAGGGATGATAGGAAGGCTAGAATCATTGGTCGCGGAAAAGTAAAGTTGAAGTTGCAAGGTGGAAGGGTTAGAACCCTTCCGGGTGTTCTGCATATTCCCGCGTTGGCCAGAAATCTGATTTCTGTAAGCAAGTTGGATGATGCAGGTGTAAAGACAGTGTTCGAGAAGGATACCTGCAAGATGGTTCGAGGAGCACTGGTATTGGTGCGAGGAGTTCGGATTGGAACTCTGTACAAGCTGCAAGGTAGCATTGTTGTTGACGGGTGCAATAGTTCTATGGTTCCTGAAAATGGAGCAGAAAATCTAGGGGTCTCTGGAGAGAAGACCATGTTGTGGCATCAAAGGCTTGGACATATTGGAGAGAAGGGCCTTCGAATACTTCATGGTAAAGGTATGGTAGAAGGTATGAGTAATAGCTCTCTGGATTTTGATTTTGTGAAAATTATGTATATGGGAAGCAGAATCGGGTGAGTTTCCCCTCTAGTGGTAAGAGGACGAAACAGATATTAGGGCTTGTGCACAGTGATGTGTTTGGACCTGTGAAAGTTCCATCACTGGGTAAGTCTGTGTACTATGTATCATTTATAGATGACTTCTCAAGGAATACATGGATATATTTCCTTAAGAAGAAATATGAAGTCTTTGATAGGTTTAAAGAATTTAAGGCTCTGCTGGAAAAACTAGACAGAGAATAAGATAAAGGTGCTAAGGACAGATAACGGTGGAGAGTATTGCAGTAAGGAATTTGAAGAATTCTGTAAGAAGTGTGGTATAGCACGGTAGAAGACTACTCCATATACACCTCAACAAAATGGAGTTGCAGAAAAACGAACAAGATGTTGATGGAAAGAGCAAGAATCATGCTCAGTGGTGTCGGGTTAGGATAGGAATTCTGGGTAGAGGCAGTGGAGACAGCATGTTACCTGGTCAATAGATCACCTTCATCAGCGTTAGAGGATAAGACTCCACAAGAGGTATGGACTGGTAAGAAACCCTCTCTTTCACATCTGAGGGCATTTGGAAGTGATACATATGTACATGTTCCAAAGGAGAAACGAACCAAGTTGGATAGTAAATCTGAAAAGTGCATCTTTATTGGGTATAAGGATGGTTTAAAGGGTTATAAGCTTTGGAACCCAGTAACAAGGAAGGTTGTGTACGACTAAGATGTGGTGTTCAGAGAGGTGAAAGATGTTATTAAACATGAAGTCCAACCAAAGGAACCTGAGAAGATAGAGTTTGAGCTAAAGGAGGAAGAATTATACTCTACAGTAGAGGAGGAATCAGAAGATGAAGAGCCACAAACTCTGGGTGTGAGAAGATCGGTTCGAGAAAGAAGGCAGCCATAAAGGTATAGTCTATCTGCTTTCTGTTCAAATTTTGCTTTATCTATTACTTTTGATGATTCCAGAATTGTGAAGGAAGCAGTAGATTCAAAGGATGGAAATCTCTGCAAAGAGGCCATGGTTGATGAAATGGCATCTTTGCTCAAAAATGAGGCTTGGGATCTGGTGGAATTGCCAACTGGAAGGAAACCCATTGGTAGCAAATGGGTGTTCAAGAAGAAGACAAATGTAGAAGGAAAGGTGAAGAAATACAAAGCTCGGTTAATAGCAAAAGTTTATTCCCAGGTGTCGGGAATTGATTTCGGTGATATTTTTTCTCCTGTTGCCAAGGTAACTTATATTATATTATTTTTATTTGTTGTTGCTACTTTTGATTTTGAGGTAGAATAGATGGATGTGAAGATGACATTTCTTCACAGGGATCTGGAAGAGGAGATCTACATGAAGCAACCTGAAGGCTTTGCGGTGAAGGGTAAGAAAGAACTAGTATGCAAGTTAAAGAAGTCTATGTATGGGTTAAAACAATCACCAAGGATGTGGTATCAGAAATTTGATACATTTATACAGGGACTTGGCTTCACCAGAAGCAAAGCAGATCACTGTGTGTATTTTAAATAATTGGTGACCGTGTTATTTATCTGGTCTTGTATGTGGATGATATGTTGTTGGTTGGAAATGACAAAGAAATTATCCAGGATTTGAAGACCCAATTGTCCTCCAAATTCGACATGAAAGATCTCGGTGCTGCAAACTATATTTTGGGCATGGAAATTAAAAGAGATCGGGCAAAGAGGAAGCTCTGGTTAAACCAGAGGAAGTATGTCGAGACAATATTGCAGAGGTTTAATATGCAGGATAGTAAACCGGTGAAGGTTCCTATTCCTGTAGGTGTGAGGTTATCTGCTGAACAGTGTCCCAAGACACAAGAAGAGTAAGAGGACATGTCCCGTGTTCCATATGCAAGTGCAGTCGGTAGCTTGATGTATGCCATGGTCTGTACTAGACCAGACATTGCACATGCAGTGGGAGTATTGAGCAGGTTTATGTCAAAACCAGGGAAGGAGCACTGGACAGCAGTGAAGCGGTTTTCAGGTATTTGCGTGGAACTAGTGATTATGGTTTATGCTACCAAGGAAGACCAGGATTGGACAGAGTGTTGGATATCCATGGCTTTTTTGTTGATGCAGACTGGCTGGAGATCTGGATCAAAGAATATCTACAAGTGGGTATGTGTTTAACCTATTTGGAGGTGCAGTCAGTTGGATGAGTAAGAAACAATCTGTAGTGGCACTATCAACTACAGAGGCAGAATACATGGCAGCCACTCATTCAAGCAAGGAAGTAGTTTGGTTGCAGAGATTGTGTTCAAGTATGGAGTACAGGGAACTATAAGGATAGACTGTGATAGCCAAAGTGCAATTTTCTTGGCAAAGAACCCTGCATATCATTCAAATACAAAGCACATTGATGTTCAGTATCACTTTGTGAGAGATATGATAGAAGACAAAAATGTGTTTATGGTAAAGGTGGACACTTTGAAGAATATTGCAGATGCATTGACAAAATCTGAGCTCTGAGAAGTCCTCTTGGTGTAGAGAAATAATGGGCGTTCCAGGGCTGGATAAATGACTAAGATCTCTTGTGGACCCCTGTGGAAATAAAACAACAAGTCGGAGAATGTTGGGTTGTGTTATATTCTTTCCACGACTAGCCCATGTAGTTAACCAGGGGGTTAGAAGGGGCGTGGAGCCCCCCGTTCATTGCGCCGATTGCGTAGTGGGGGGAGTCACAGGGGATTTAAGGGATGCAAGTAACCCCACTCTATGGGGTCCAAGGCAATGCCCTAGAAAATTTTTGTTTTGGTCCCTATGTTAGGTTGGGCGGACCTACCTATGGTTTTGTGCATGATTTTTCGCACATGGTTTTGGACGCAATGGTTTTCGGTCCATGGTTTTGGACACGCTGGTTTTCGGTCCATGGTATTAGATGCTTCGGCATGTATAAATATGTATTGTAACATTGAAAGGAACATAATGAAAAATCAAGCTGGTAGTCTCGATTTTGGGATCCAGCGAAAAATCTGTGTATATGTGTTTGATGTGTTATGCTCTCACATTGTTTATTTTCTGTGTTTTAGAATTCGTATGTAGGTAATTTTTGTATGGGTTTAAAACCTACAAGTACATAGACAGGGCTTGCAGCATAGTTTGGCTACTTGTACCCATTAGAGGGATGGAGGCAGGACTTTCTCGATGGATATTGCTGACCAACCAGATAGGGCATCATGAGTTAAGCATGGACCAGCATCAGTATAGTAGACTTGTTCCTTACACAGGAGTCCATGTCTTATATTGGCGGGAGATCATGAGTTGGTATCCTATTGATGAAGTATCATTCTTAGTCGAGAGCAGTCTACTATAGAAGCCCTTAGAGGTGGGGGATCTTACATGCTCTAGTCGGCAACAGAATGTGGGTTGGCCACTCATCAGTATCTTAGCGCAACATCGGTATGGTAAGACTGACCTTGGGGTATGCCAAGGATTGAATTGGAGAGAGGTGATGAGTTGGTACACAGTTGGTAGGGCGACATTCACAGTCGGAGCTACAGAACATCAAGAGCCATGTAGCATTAATGCTCCTTCTTGGTGGTATTGGGATCCAGGTGGATCTACTGGCAACAGGTTGAGTCAGAGATGGACATGGGATCCAGGTATTGGAGGATATAGTCATGTTTTGGTAGTTTTGAGACATGACCAGGACCAGTTGTTCGTATGGGATTCAGGAATTGGGTCTTAGTTGCGTTGGGGCGCCATATTTGTCCACATATTTGGATTGATTGAGGGCAAGCAATATTTGGGCGGGTGGACTATTATGTCCCCATTTTTATTCTTCTCCATAGTACAACCAGGGGGGATTTCCAGGATAGGGGATGGTCAGGTCAGTGGATCAGGTTTATGTCATCAGGGGTCCCGGTGGAGTTTTGAGGATTTTTTATGGGATTTGATGGCATTCACTTGGCATATTCCATCAACAGCATAGTTTGCCTTTCGTTCTATTGCATTCCAACAACTTTCAAAAATCATCATTATTATTGGGCATAACTTAATTATGCTCGAGGTGGCATTACGGGGAGATTGATTGACTTAACACCTCATTGTAATACCTTTTTGGAACCAGAACGAGAAGATGTACATGATGGGACTTTTGGATGGGAGTTTCAATGGCCTGAGGACACATGGTGGCCAATTTACCCTTTTCCCACATTAAAAAGAATATTTTAATTAAAATAAAAGAGGGAAAAGTGCTCCATGATTAAAATAATAATAAAATAGAAAATTCTAGAGGGGTCCATCAGATCTATAAAAGAGGAGGAGGAGGCCATTGGAGGATATCTTGGATTGAGTATTGTTTCTTGTATGAGAGGTTGAGGACATGGTTCTCTACTCCATTGGTAGCACCATGACAAAACCCTCGAGTGATTTAGAGAGATTGGGCGAGCACCCATCTCCCCTTCATGGATTCATTCAGAATCCATAGGTGTAGAGATTGTTTCTTTGTTTCAGTTTGGAGACCGGAGGGTCATTCCTAGCTATTGTATTGACATTATATATATATAATATATATATATATATATATATATATATATATATATATATATATATATATAATATATATAAAATAAAGCTAGATTTTTGGTTGCGGTATTTCTCATTGTTTCTCATGTTGTGATTTTTAATGAGATTTTGTGTAATTTCTAGATTTATGGTTCTAATTTTACATGGAAATCTTCTGTAAAATGCATAATAGTTTAATATGAAGTGCTTGTTCCAAAATTAATTGATTTGGGACATTACAATCATTTAATATCTAGATGTAAGTTCAATTACATTATGCCTTCCATCCACACATGCCTTTCTTTTAGAGATAAATAATCATTTTCATGAAAGTTTATTATTTCCCTTGATCTTGAACATAATGGACTATTTCAAACTACGTCTTATGACTTTTTCTTTGCAACTATTTTCCAAAATGCAACGGTGAGTAGTGATGGAGGGAATGTGCGAGAATAGCAAAGTGAGTGAGCAACTAGGCTAAGGTGGAAAAAGATTCTCATTATGATTTGAGCAACCTCTGCGATATAAAAAAACTAAATAAATAAAATAAAATTGTTGATCATCCTAAATCAAGGGCTTTGAAGTTTCTCTCCAACTCTAGTTATGGTGCTTTGGTGGAAATCATGTTATGTTATTTTGTTATCTGATTACTCTATTCTAATTTTGAGTTTATTGACCAATTTAGTGAATAATTTTGAAGTATTGTTTTGCACAAGATATTGTATAGTTCTAAATTCTATGGCGTTGCCAAAAGCATTAATTAAGCATGAGTTTTCTGGAATTTGCTTTCAACTTTATATTATATAAAATGTTCTATTATTGATCACCATGAAAATGAAGGTTCAACAGTACTTTTGGGTTTTATATATATGTTCCATCTATAGTATTTATTTTAAGCATGGTTATGATTATTGGCATTTAAAATTGGATATAGTTCTTGCTATTGTAGTTGTGTTGGTTATTTTTTAAGATTTTTCAAGCAGGAAGACTAATAACAAAGATCTATAGACATTATAAAATGAGGGAGACTATGATTGTTGAAGTTTATGCTTAGCTTTTATGAAAATAATCAAATTTAGTAAATTCTTGCAATTAAATAAATATTGTGAATTTAAACCAAATTTACTACTTTCATGTCTATGTTTGTGTTGCATGCATTAATTAGGTGTAAGAGCAAATTTCTTCATGTTTTGAATATTGTGGAAGGATTCAAATGATAGTTGCTCCTTTACCTATGCACATGTTTTACTTGTGCAAATGGTTTACTTCCGCGTAGACTTTAACTTTCCACATGCCTTATTTTCACACAGTCTTTGGCTTGGCACATTCTTCTGCGGTAAAAAGTTTCCCCTTTGGCAGACATCCTCACTTTTGCATGTCTACATACATTCTCTCCTATGCACACTTATTCAATAACCCTACATCCCTTACAACACTTATTTCACATTAATGTGAATTTAAACCAAATTGCTTTTGTTGTAAATAAAGTACATGGCCTATAAGTTTATGACACTTGTAACAAGACAAGTTGAATTAGAATCATAATGAATTAGTGAAACAAAACCCAAGATAAAATATTCTCATCACTTGTCATTAAGATTCTCACCATAGTCAAAGTACTAGTTCTAGAAGGATCTAAATCCCTCTATGTCCAGAAATCGGATATAGCTTTCCATCTTGGTTTTCAAAATCACATATCGGTCCATCCGCAAGGTGGATTTGGTGAAAATCATTTGGAACCAAATATCAAATAACACGATGTCAAGTCAACATAGTGGTACGGACTAGCCCACTCATTAGTTCGCTTCGGGTAGTTAATTGCCTTCCTATTTCACCTCCAATATACATTATCCATCATTTATTTAGACATCTTCCCACACACCATACCCCTCAGCTAAGATTCATTCTATTGGAGTACAGACTGCCCTCTCGGTGACATGCCCCTAACACCCTACCCTTCCCCCCCCCGCACCTTTCTTACGTGATGGAAATTCCACCATGAACTGTCAGGCATGTATAAATAGTTAAGTGTCTTTTCCAACATGGTTATAATTTAATTATTTCCATTTTGGTCCCAGTTTTTACGGAGTTGTGGAACTTATCTATGTACCTTCGCACATGCAACATGTGTTTCTTTCATATGGACTTTATCTATCTTTACACATGTCTTGCTTTAACAGAATTTAAATCATACATGCCTTATTCCACACATCCCTTACATTCACCAATGTTAATGTTAATAAGCCTTTCAAGTGGGGAGAACTATAACACAAGCCTAATGAGAAATACTATTATTGTTGACTTGGTTTATATATAAATAGCATTGGAAATATCTTACGAGTGGAATTTTTCAAATCTAATAAGTTGTTCCAATTAGATAATTAGTGTGAATTTAAACTGAATTTGTTTTGTGTTGCCTTCAACAAAGTCATAATATGCATTAACTTCTTCCAATATAAAATGTTTTGACTTCTTCATGCTTATGCAATATTGTGGAAATAGTCAAATCATACTTACCTTTTTACTTCCAAACCTACTTTAATCTTGCACATAGTTTATTTTTGCATAGGTTTTTCCTTCGCAAATGCCTTTCTTTTGCACAACATTTAACTTTGTAAATCCTTGTGCCGCAAAACACCTCCCCTTCTACAAACATTCTCAATTTCGCATATATGCAGGCATTCCCGCCTATGCACACTTATTCTATACATATCTACCCTCCATATCGCTTCTTCCGCGTAGGCGCTACTCTACACAATTTCTTTCTCACATTTTTCCTTTCTCGCGCACTTTGTACTCAATGCTATCAACTATTTCTACGCCACTTGTTGTCATTACAAGGATTTGTGGTATAATATTTATCATTGTCTAATGGTTTTTTACGCTTTAAAAATTATGCTTAGTACTCCATGATTTTCATCCATATGCTATGTTTCTTTTTTCATGTTTTTAAATGCATGGAATCTATAAAAAAGTTTTGTAGCTAGGTTTTCAAACCTTATAATTGGTATAAAAAAAAAATAGAAATCACTTTACCTCTACACTTAGTTAATTTTTGTAGGGACTTCAGTACAATATGAAAATAATTTAAAATATTATGCATTTGAAAACATTAACCAAACCTATATACAAAATGTTTTTTAAGGTGGCAGCTTTTTTAGAAAATATCCTATTGCGAAACTAGTTATGCGAAAGAGCAAGTGTATGAAGTTGGGGATTTGTGCGGAATAAAGGTTCTCCCCCACATACCCCACTTTTGCATATACTTTACGTCACACACTAAAAATATTTCTAATTTGATATCGCGTTTATGATACACATGTTGCAATTTAACCGAATAGATAATTAGGGTGGATTTTAACCGAATTTATCAGTTTTGGCTTTGCATTTAGTTCATTTTTGCATAGAATTTTCCCTAGCACATGCCTTTCTTCCACATAGCATTTAACATGCAACAAAATCATGCAACATTTTTTATCCATATAATTCTAGGTCATTCAAATATCCTGACTTAAATCCTCAACTAATATGCATCCGAAAATAAATAAATCAAGTACCATGTCTAAAATGAATTATCAATTCAACCATGGTGGATTGTTAATCCTTCATATGTACCAGGACATGCCAACGTAAAATTAACAAAACACAAAACACCGAAAGAAACACCATTAATCATAATTACATATAACAAAATTACATTGTCATCATCAATAGTGTAACACAGGATATACGCTATATCAATTCAAATACTTGCTCAAAGTGAAATTGAGGTCTTTAGAAACAAATTTACGAACAACTACCCACATAAATTTCCTTTAATTAAGAACCACATTACCCTCAAAATTATAAATTAGATACATTTTATGCCTTAACTATTTTTTAGTAACTTATGTTTTTCCTCTCGCGGCAATATGAGTTGTTTAGCCTTCCGTACACTGGATGATTTCCCTCTTAGACCTTTGGAAAACTTTAAATTATTCTTCTTCTTCTACCTCTACATCCTCTTGAATCACTAACCACAAAGTTTGGACTGATTCCATAACCTATGTGGCTGGAGAAAAAATCACATGTTGAGTAAAATATCTCTATTGCCAAGTGCTTAATTGTCAACGAAAGACTTTGCAATTTAACTAAGTATTTTTAGGTATATTTTAAGATAGTCTTCCTTAAGTGACCACCTTGGTTCCCTTGCTTCTGAAACATTTGGTCATATGGAAGTTTTCTTCCCTTATTTCTCTCAAAACATTAACTTATTATATATATGAGCTAAGTAAACAAAAATATGAGATTATCTCTTTTACTTTAGACATACTTACATAGTCTTTGAAATAAATTATGGAGTTGTTGTCACCCTATTCTATAATTTGTTACCTTTTATGACTGTTAATTTTGAGTAATGGATTAGCTACAATCACAGTCACATACCTCTTTTCCTATTTCATTACAAAGGTCTCTCATATTCTTTGTCATCCTCATTCATAAGAATTTGATGACTAAACAGATAAGACAAAGAGTACCTTAAATTATCTTGCCATAAATAGTACATTTATAAGCTATGAGTTTCTCAGGGATGTCAATTGAAATTTTTTTGTCCCATGCCCATTTGTGTGTCGAACTTGGGTCATTGGTGGCATGGAGATATTGGGTTTATCCAGTGATGTAGGTTGTCCAATGCTACTTCATGCAACATTGAAACAAGACCATTAGGCTTCGTCTTCCATTTTACTTTTGGATTTTGAAAGAGAATCCACATTTCCTTATCTCTTGTTATTTCATTTGTTTTGACCTAGAGAACGTGAGAACGTTTAGTCGACAGGAACCCACTACAATTTCTTCTTACTACCAATTGTTTCTTTCAATGAAATTCAATAGATTTTCTTTCGTTAACCATAAATAAAGGATTATTTCACCATTATTTTGATGCAAACTCTTATAATTTCCATAACACTTTCCATGCGGGCCTGAACAGATGTCTTACACCTAAGTCTTCGTTGATCAAATATGGAATTTAATTTCATTTAAACATGAAATGACCTCCAATCTATGCATTAACCACAATAAATTTGAATACCCTTAATAAATCGTGTTAACACTTAAAGTACATGTACTAATGTTTTAATTGCAATTAATAACACTAATTTTGCACGACGATGAGAAGTCGCTTTCATTATATAACGTAAGACCTTTACCTTTTTAGTTAATCCTTGACTTTAGTGCTCTAACATGAGTTGTTCTAGTTTCTTATATGGATAGAAGATAGATATAAGATGATAACGTGTAACCCTGTGACAATGAGATCTGTCTCATGATATTTTTTTTAAGAAAGGAATCACTAAGGCTAATGTGGCCATTGTACTCCACCTGGAACCTAAGGTTCTATGCTGCCACGTGTCCCCTATTTTGGCTAGATCAGCATGCATAAATCACATATTGCAATTACCGTGTTTCCCTGTTTTAGGGAAACGTATCATCACTCTGCACACAATTTTTGCCATAATCGTTGCTACCATCTCAAGTTAAATAAATTTTGAAAAATGTCAATTTTCACGTTATTTGGCACACATATTTTTTTTGTTCCATTGCAGCATTGTTGTGAAATGTCAAATAAACTCAAACAACCTTCCACGGCTTGGATTAACGCATATTAAAAAATTAATTAAGGCTTAATCATATGGTTAACAAAAGCTTCCATGTCGATAAATGTAAGTGTTTTCAACATTTATTGGAAAAATCGACATGTAATTAGGACATCATTCGAGTGCTTAATAGCATTTACTCTGAATCATTATGTAAACCACTGGGGCTAAACAAATCAAGAATGTGCAAAGGGATACACCACCAATGAAACCCACTCTCTGTGCTTGTTGATGTCAAGAGGGGGGTGCCCCACAATCATTATGAGCCATTGATTTTGACGGAAATCAAAACCGTTAAATTGGTGGGGACCCACACTGAGGTGAGGTATAGCCACCACAATAAATATATATATTATATATATATATATATATATATATTATTATATATATATATATATTATATTATATATATATATATATATATATTATATATATATAGTGAGGATCGTTGATTGCAATTTACCAGGAGCATTGGGGGCGATATGTTGTTGGGCCATCGGATCAAACAAATGTTGGTTGTTGGATTTCATCGAGTTGCAACTCTATTTTAAATCATCGTGGTAGCTAGAGCTCAATGTGCATTAGGGTCGTCTTATGGAAGAGGTTTGGGGCATTATTTTAAATCCTCATGGTAGTAGGAGCCTAAGGTGCATTAGGGACGTTTGATAAAAGAGGTTAGGGGCATTAGTTCTAGAAGGAACATCGTTGTGATAAAAGATGGAAAGGGAAAACAACTCATAGTTGTGCCTACACGGGAAGCCTACTATGGCTATTGTGCTCCACCCGGCACCTCGGGTTTTGTACCACAACGTGTCACATCTTTTGGCTAGACAAATATGTATAAATTACGTATTACAACTATCATGTTTCCCTATTTTGTGGTGACATTTCATTTCTCTACACACCATGCTCTCCACAATCATTATTACCAATTCGAGTTAATTTAAAGCTGCAAATATCAAATTTTACATCATTTGGCACACATATTTTCTCGTTCTATGGCAACATTTTGCGAAATGTAACAAAATATTAATCACCCTCTTGTGGTGCAAATTAACGCATATTTAAAAAATAATTAAGGCTTAATCCTACAATTAACAAATGATCCCTTGTCGATAAATTTATGTATTTTTAGCATTTATTGGGCGAATCGGTGTGTAATTAGGACATCGTTCAAGTGTTTAACAGCGTTTACTCTAAAGAATTGTGTAAACCATTGCAGATAAACAAATAAAGAAGGTGTAGAGGGCCTCACAGCTAGTATTTGTCCCAGCATATTTCAAAATTGGAAGGTGTTTCCACGTACAAAAAAAAATAGCATTTACTCTGAAGCATTATGTAAACCATTGCATGGAAACAAATAAAGAAAGTGGAGAGGGCTCCACATCCAGTATCCATCGTAACAAATTGCGAAAACGGGAGGCGCCACCATGTACAAAAGACATGAGGCAAAGACTATGCAACTATGCAATTATCCCACTTTTTTGGAAAATTAATCATACATAATATAGCTCAACATTAACAAAGTTGTGCTAAATCAAGCCTTTTTTTGTATAAGCCAAATTTCAATTCAAATTACTTTATTATAAAATTACTTCGACATAATAAGTTTAGGTAAATCAAGCCATTTTCTCAAATTTGGTTTAAAAAATATTTAAAGTATATTATAGATCAAATCAAGTTATCATTTAATAAAGAAAACAAAATAATATTTTAATTTAATTAATTGAAAAATTCCATAAACTTTACTCTAAAGATGTGCGAAAGATATATCAATTAGGGCATATCATAAACCCCCCCAAATGAGGTGAGAGACATGATATATGCACCTTGTAAAGAAAATCAATGGCTCTCCTTCCTCCTAATTCTTAAGGACACATATGTCAACCCCTTTGTAATGTTGTAGCGTGCAAGCATTGATGAGAAAGAGTGAAGGTGATTTGAGCATCATTACCATGATGGTCTTACAAGGGAAGGAAACTTGCATGGTACAATGTGGGTTCCAGATTTTTTAGCAACCCCTCTTTGGAATGATTCCAGTGTTATTTGATAGGCCAAGTGGAAAGGTCATTTTAACATGTTCTTTCAACCATTGTTGACCTTCACTAGGTGACAAAGTCATTTTCATTTGGTGGAATTGAAATTTCATTATGTTCTACTTGCAAGAGTTTTCTTGTTGGTAGTCAGGGTTGTGAATACTTTGAATATTTATTCTTAGTCCCCTGATTCGTTCTTAGTTCCTAGGCATACTAGGGATAATAGGGTTTGATCTGGATTGGTCTTTGTTTTTCTAGAGAATCTAAGGTATTGTTCTATTTAACCCCTCACAAGCTTGGTGTTATGGCTCATGGAGGTTCGGGTCATTATGGATGTTGAGGACAACATAGACCACATGTCACCCATGTTCATCTTGACATTGAATCCTCTACGAAGATGTTATAGGAGCAAACTCCACCTAAGATTTTGATAGGGATAGTCTGTAGAAGAAGAGGCGTGATTGGAGAGAGGGTTCGTCCCAGATGTGAATATCGATGAAGTTATCAATGCATGGGTGCTAGAAACTAGAAATTCAAGGAGCAATGATACTAATTGCTCCATTATGCCATTATGCGTAATTGTTTATCTAAAACAAAAGGAACAAAATGACTTTTTATCTTCTTGTTGGTTTTATTTCCCTAGTAGCAGACCAATAACTACAATTCTTGTATAACTCTTTTGATCAACTTAATATAAATCTTATTGACTAGTGTGTGTGTGTGTGTGTGTGTGTGTGAAAGGAACATTAATTAATATTGACATTGAAATATAGATTAACTAAGTTGAATATTCATAGATTATATTTATATTTATTTGTTATTAACGCATAGATTTATATTTATTCTTACTAATGCATTGTACTAACTTGTAAAAATTCTTTTTTTATACTTTTTTTTCTTTTTTCCTTTAAACAAAAAAACAAAAAAAACAAAACCTTACCATAATAAAATTCTCATTTTTGAATGAAGATAGCCATTATTTGTCACTATCTACAAATTCAAGTTAAATCATCACCATTATTGAAGAAAACCCATGCCACCTAAAATGACTCATTTGTTCAATAAGTGGACAAACTTTCACCCCTACCACAGGCCTTTAAGTTTTCAACCATAAACTTGTTTCTTTACATTCGAGAAATATAAATTCTTAGTAAATTAAAAACAATGTTATATATTATTTTAAAACCAACATGCATTTTCAACCTAGATAATATCTTTAAAAACAAAAACAAAAACAAAAAACAAAAAACAATATCCTTGTACCGATCACTATAACTATTCCAATAAAATGACGTGTTTTCTAATATAACATTAACCTTATTTTAATACATAAAACCATATACTATTTATAATTGCAATTTAACCCTTTACCCATAAAATAAGACTTTCTTGTAGATTCCTATGCAAATTCCTATAAACTCCCTGCAATACTAGAGGCCATTTTAAATTAAACAAATTGCATATTTCATTTACTATCAAATAATGAACTTATATATAAGGTAAAAACTATTCCATGCTTTTGTTGTAAAAGCTTTCTCCGTTTGAACATAAATGGGCATTTCTATAAATAATAGAACCACGTACATATCTAAAGGTAAATTATACTTACGAATCCAAGTAATAAAGGAAAATGTCTCGATGGCTTATTATTATTGATAATAATAAAATAGTATAAGTTGTATATGAGAAGGGAAACCTTCATTTATTTTAATAATCTTGCAAAATCTCTAACAAAATACTTGAGTTTTGAGTCATGGACAAGGCTATGTCTCTATTACATTAAAGTGGTGAGTTTACAAATCTAAATTATTACAAAAATCATTCACATATCTTATGTTAGTTGAGTATAATATTTAATAATGATGTTGTAATATGGTATTTAACATGCCCTTTGCTTTAAATTAGCTTGGTCCGTTAAAACTAAAATAGTTAAGAAATAAACATAAATATTAAAAAGATGCATTTTTACTTTATAGATCAAATATGTAGTACAGTGAAATTTATGTGTAGGCTTCGTAAATAATAATAATAATGATGATAATGATGCATTTATGAATGGACCATTTTGGAAATTAGAAGCAAGATGTGAACTCTAAATCACTTATTGTAAAAAGTTTTAATTCAAGCAAGTGTATTATATACACACTTAGAAGGTTTTTTTTTCAAGGATGGTTACCTGTATAATATGCATGATCTTGGGTGTTTCACTAAAAAAATTGTACCTTGTGTATGGAAAACTCTTCCTTTTAATCATGTATGTTTCCCTTCTATAAAGGTTTCTCACATTCACCTCAATAACACCCCAAGGTTCCAATGTGAGCTTTCCGTACTTATTTTTGGGTGGTATGTTTGTTTAAGCCATTGTCTAATGCAAGCTTGCCTTATTCATTTGTGAGAGGTATGTTTGTTTGAGTTGTTGTCTGGTTGCCCAACTTTTTTTCAAACTAGGGACATTGAAGATATCATGGAGTTGCCCCTTGTTGGGTATCTATATGGCATATGCAACTTTTGTAAATTTTGTTTGCACTCTATATGGGTTATAGAACCTGTGTTGACATTAGGTCTTGCTTGCCAAAAAAAAATTCTAGCTTACATTGTTATAGGTAAACAAATACCATATCTTCAAACTTAAACTCTCTTTGCGAGCAATGTTGACCAATATGTTTGTTTCAAATTGTTTTCCATCACAAACAAGTTACCTTTCACAATGTTGAAGATGTCCTACATTTATTGTAGCATGATCATTATTGTAGGGACTCAACATTTTGAATGACTCAATGCTTGAACGATGGGGATCCATTATGTATAATGCCTCAAAGTTTGTGATTTTGAAACAAACATTGATATGTAATATCGTATGAGAATTGTTCTAGATACAACCGCAATATCCATTTATCATGCTTATCCCGAATGTACATCCAAAAATATCCCTCTAAGCGCTTCTCAATTGCTTCGGTTTGTTGATGTGTAGGAAATGAACGTATTAAATTTGACCTCTATTAATTTTAGAAGTCCCTACCATAAGTGACTTATAAACTTAAAGTCCCTATAAGAATGATTGGGTGAAGGAGTCTATGGAACTTACAGAGATGTTTAAAGAATAACTAAACAACCTCCAAAGTTGTAAACTTGATAGTCAAGAATAAAATGAACACCACAAGTATAGCATCCACACCTTCAAAAAGCAACAACCAATGATGAATTTCATATATTTTCCCATATCTACTTGGGGATGGTAGTAGGTTAGATAAAACCAATGTAAGGAATAATTTCTACTCTATTATGTTAAAAAGTTTCACATTCTACCATAAATCGCTCAATATCGAACTTCATTTTCAACCAATAAAAATTGGGAGACATTTCTATAAGTTCTATGAAAATCCAAATGATAAATGATGCTTCAAAAAGCCTGTAATTTTGAAACAAACATCGATATGTAGTATCAGTATAAGCAATGTTTTATATGCATCCATAATATCCATTTACCATGCATGTCCCTAGTGTATGTCTAAAAATATCCCTCTAAGCACTTCTCAACAACTTGGGTTTGTTGATGTGTTTAAGGGTGGTAGGCAATGTGTGTATTAAATTCGACCTTTGTCAAGTTTAAAAGTTCTTTCCACAAGTGATTTACAAACTTCAAATGAAAGATGACTTAGAAACCTTGAAAGTTTTAAACTTGGCATTCAAGGAAATAAAATGAGCACCAAAAATATAGCATGCATGCCTTCAAAGAGCAACAATCTAATGATGGATTCCATAAATATATTTTATGTGAAACCCCTTGTAAATTTTCCCCTTATTTTTGTAACAAATGATGTAATGGCATGAAGTGTGAGACCACATATCCATGATCTAAGATGGAAAAGGAAAGATAAACCAAGTGGAGTTAGTTGTCACCTTAAATTAATTTTGTGGTGCAAATAATGAGAAAAAGAAGAGGAAGAGTCAAGGAGGAATATGAAGAGACCCCTTAGGAAATGATAAAAAGGGAAATGCATAGCAATGTGGGAGTTGGACCTCTTCTTGGTGGAGCTCATGAGTAAAGCTGGAAAGAGCTATGAGTTGAGGGAACGGAATTCCCTGAAAGAGAAAATTGTGACCAGAAGAGCAAGAGGATGAAAAGGAAATAGAATGAGTGCTTTCAAAGGAATTGGCTGAGAAACCACTCAGGTTTCTTGCTAGGGGTGATAAACCACATGTAGAAGGGTGCTTGTTGTGGGTTGATAAACCAATAATTGAGTGCTTGACACAACTAATAAACCACCCAGTGTGCTTGTTGGGGGTTGATAAACCACTCCTAGAGTGCTTGACCTAGCTGATAAACCACCCATTACAATGAATTTTGTTGTTCTTGACTAGCTCACAAACCACCCACTATCATATGTATTTCCTATCCTCTGTGTATTGAACATGGATTCTTGCCAAGGCTAATGAAAGGAAAAATTCTCCTTAGATCATGGATCTGGCTCGAGGTGACTATTGTAAGTAATTATACCTGCAGTAGGTCTATGGTTGGGTGGAAAATTGAAGTCCCACCTTCATTTTTTCCCTTTTATGTATTGTAAATAAGTGTCTTCAGTTGAAAGTTGTGATATTACAGATTGTGTCTTGTTAAATTTAATATATAGCTCTATGGATTATTGCATGGTTGTAGAAATTGGTACAATAAATTAAATGGTTGAATTTGCCTTGAATTTTTTGTGGATTTTATGAATCTTTGTTAGGGAACTGTAAGTTAAGGCTTTGAATGTATGTGTATGTTTATTATATTGTATGTAGTCATGTAGGTTCGATTACTCATGTTTGTTTTCATATTTGATTTGTATGTCAAATCCAAGATTGTTGGTCTCGTTGAATTATGAATGTGTAGGGTATAAATATAGTTGAGTCTTAGTGAAGTTAAAGACTTGGTTTAAAGCCAGTTGAGACTGTTAAATGTTTATTGGCTTAAAAAGATTTATTTTATTTACATCATTGTTTTGTGCAAGCTCTACGTTGTTGTACTTTCATTGTTACATGTTAATTTGGGGTAAATTTCCCCTTGTATTTTTTATATATGAGAAAGCCTTTGAATGGGTCTGGATAGGGGTGTGGCCCTAGGTTTTCATTTGTGGTCTTAATCTCTGAGAGAATCGGAGCCAAACTCGAGAAATCATAACAGAGTGGAGGAATGTTAAAAATCGAAAAATTGACTAAGTGTACGAAAAATCAGGATGGTCAGGACTTTTTGAGATCAAGGTAGCCTCATAAAATTTTGCTAGCCAAGAGTCCCGACTAGTGGTTGGGCCTGACCTTGGTCAGGGGTCAAGGCCGACCTCGTTAGCACAAATATGTGGCAAAGGCCACATGGTGGGTGACGTGGACCACCAGATGAGGTGGGGTGCCACATAGTAGCACTCTTGTTGACATGGATAGGTTTTTGTTGGGTCAAGCTTTAAATGGCCATAACTTATGATTCATGAGTTGGATTTTGAGAAAACTGATATCGCCGACAATCTCATGACTAATTGGTTGCAATGGTGGTGTTTTTTTTTTGGATTTTGAGAAGATTGAAATTTGAGGGATTTTATGACCCCATTTCTAGAACTGAACATTGGAAGTTGGGTCATCATAATAACCGCTTCCTTATACCCTTAATGTGGGATATGGATGGTAAGGGGGCATGTTACAAAGTGGTATCATAGCACACTAGTTCAAACACTAGACCTTAAGAGGCTTACATGCACACACTTGATGGTTGATTGATATGTTTGATCTATTAGTATTTCTTTTATGCTAATTGCATAGTATTGTAATGCGCATTGGAAATATTGAGAAGGGGTTGAATCAGTATTTCCTTAATTTTTCACAATTTGTTAGTTTCTTTTAAATATTCAAAGAAACAAAACAAACATGGAACAAAATCGCATCACAAGAATTAGTACACGGGATATATCGCTCAACAAGTTTCATTATGTATGGTTTACATACAATTTACCAGATGAACTAGAAGGAAGTACAAGACTCCCCAAGGGTTTTACTAGCAAGGCAGCAGGAAGCAAATGCTCCTTGAATGAGCTTGGAATCTAATACCAAGGACAATGACCCAACTACAACCTGCCACTTCAACTGTTGTTGTTGTCCATTGTCACTCTTGATGCTACACTTCACTCCTACCATTGTTTTTCTCCACTCCTACTATTGTTGTTGCTACTACCATGGTCCACTCTCATATTCAATCCTTCAAACACCACCCATAAAACCTCTGCTCATCAACTATTATCACTCCATGATTGTTAATCCTACAAATGCATTCATACCAGACCCTAAGCATCAAAATGTCCACCAAAATCACTCAATCACACTTTTATTCTCATCAATCTCAATAGTTCTACCATATATTGTCATATCACTTCTATTCAACAAGGTCACTACAATATCTCAACCCTACCATCATTTTCATTATCATTAGGTCATTGCCATAATAGTTCACTTCCATATCAAGGGTTACTGTCATATCAAGGTTCTTTTTTAAGAGCATTGTCATCATTACCAAGAACATTGTCAAGTATCAAGAGCATTCTCAAACATCATAGGTTACTATCATCTAAATAATGTCATCATTTTCAACTAGGTCACTGCCATATTGTCATATAGATCACTAAAATATATTCATGTTGATGTCACTAAATTTATTGCTGCCAAACTTTTACTTACTCAAGACTTCTTCAAATGCTTACTGTTGCTATAGAATGATGAACAAATTCTTAACATTATTTCCAAATACAAAATTCAACAAGAGGTCTGCAAATCCATACTACAAAAACCCTATTGTTGCAAAATTGATCATGGGATTGTTGACAATGAAACCCTATTGTTGTAATATCCTTTACTACTAAGCAAACCATTCTTCTTTAATCATAGGTGATGCGTTCACTGAAAAAGGATATGAATGTGAGACAGTGAGTCCCAATTCATCACTTTTCATACATTGGAGTGTCATCAAAATCACAATAAGGTTATTGTCATAAAAAACACTTGGTCACTACTAAGTCAACGTTATTTCCAAGAATCTAGTCACATAAACATTGTCTTACACTACTTCCATATTTCATCACAGAATCATTGTTATGTCTCATTTTCAATGGGTTTTAGTCATGTATATATGTATCAAGTATCATTGCTAAAACATTCATTAGTGTCACTGTCAAGGCATTCATTAGGGTCACAGTCTAGACATTCATTAGGGTCACCACCACACAACAACTACTATCACGTTTATACAACAATTAATTTCACTTCCATATGGATCAAGGTTCTAGGGATTATGTCACATAGATACAAAAATGTTATTTTGATACAGGGATGCCACTGTAAGAAACTTGATGCCACCACTGAAGCCAGAGTATAGTGAATTCACTGCGATGAAAAACGATGTTAAACTCACCACAAAGATATAGTGAAGTTGTTGCAATTATGATATTGTATAGATGCCACATTGCACATAGATATATCCCATTGTTAAATAGGTACGAAAATGTAGATATTGTGAAGATCTTGTTTCTTTTGAGGTCTGCAAATCCTCAAAGAAATAACCCTGAAATGAGACAAAGATTAGCCCTTGAACAATGACGAGGATTAGGCCCAGTTCACTAGAACGCAAGGGTAGTCTAGGAATATTATGAATCTTAAGAAGCTAGAACAACCCGTAATCACTTCAAGTATTCCCTGCCAGAAGTTGTTGCTTCAAAACAGTGTGACTCCATCAATTCTTGCACAAAAAATGCTTCATAATATTGTGATCTACATCACAGAAGTTCAGCAAATAGTCTCAACATTGGTTGCAGAGTAATAACGATATTTTTAGATCCTAGATGTGGTCGCAGAGAGAAGGCTTGATTCAAAGCACTAACCACCTGCAAAACACGAAAGGAACCCAATGAATCCCAATATATTTCAAAAGAAAAACCCTCCAAGGAAGACCCTAGAGCCAAATGGTGTAACAATTAATTAAAGTTAAACCTTGAGTAAATGTATGTCTTGGACTAGCATCTCTATTGGGATACCAAGTAGCCTCATATGCACCATCTAAAACCATAGAATTAAACCCAATCACCTTCCAGAACTTCAACTTCCTTCAAGAGATTTTCTCCCTCCACTTGATTGCGGGCAAGTTCATAAAAATTCACGAGTTGCATTCATAAATTGATATGAATTATATCAGAACTTATACAGTTTTTTATGGATATCTAGAAGATTCATATGACCTAGGGTTTTTGTGGGAAAATCCAAATTTAAATTTTTAAATTCAGCCAAAAACTAAAGATCGGCCTCCAACTTTTCAAATTTGAACTTATTTAATTTAAATTTTGACTTTTGGACCCAAGATGGATTATATATCCTTAATTAATTAGATTTTATAATTAACTTTACCTCTTCAACAAATCATCCATTTTTCCCACATCCTCCAAACAACAATATGATGCCACATCATCACCTTTTATTTGACCACATTGAGGGTGCACTGTCTTTGACTGGGCATATCTCTCAAACCGTGAGAGCTCTCATGGCGCTCCATATACCAAGAGAATCGACATGATGAATAGAATCCAATGGTGAGGGTATTTAAGACAAATTAATTGACTTGCATATTAAAAATATCCAACAAGTGTGGGGCATCAACATTATCCAGGGAATCCAAACCCTAGATCTAGGGTTTCATCACTGCATCATCTCATGCATGCATACCAACATATCAAGGACATCAATGAAAATATCCTACACCCTATTTGACATACTTTGACATCCTTTGACATCTTGCATCTGCTTTGACATCAATGACAACATACTCAACAACGTGTGATTGTATAGAATTGTTGATTGAATATGATTACATGTTAAGAGGGATTTGATACTTAAATATCTACATATACCAAGGGGATAAGTACCTATGTTAACTACATATTCTTATGGTTGGGAAACATCATTGTGTGTGTAAAAGCAGACAGATAGACATCAAAATACAACAAGGAAGGGAAAGAATGAGCAACATATTTAAACAACACGGTATGAACAGGGCCCTGCAAGATCCCGAAGAAGATTCAGATGGGAAGATGAAAGAGGAAAACACTCGTCATCTCTTAGACGCATTTAGAATTATAAGAGTTGAGATAAGAATTTGCAAGGTGGACAATAAGAAGATTGTCAGAGAACAAGCAGAAGTAAATGCTCTATTGTTGCAAAGTCTATTATAATTACAAAGACAAAGGCAGCAATAGGTTGGTGCCATCCATCATGAAAAGAACAAGCCTAAGGATATACCCTCAAAGATATAAAATAACGAATTGGGTGAAAAGAAAGAAAAGGGTAGCCAATTAAGAAAGATGAGAAGATATGCAAAAGGAGGAAGATAATTGCTTAGCTCTTCAGAAAGAGGATTAAGCAGTCCTAGCCAATCATCAGGCCATGCAACCACCCGATATCATCATCAAAGGAAGAACAAAAAGACGTCCATGCAAGAACAATTCAATAAATCGAAAAACCCAACCTTTGATGGAGAGGTAAAGAAAGCAAAGGATGTAGAGGCTTGGCTTTTGGGAATTAAGAAGTACTTCAAGGTGCATGACTATACTGAGAAGATGAAGGACAAGGTGGTTGTTTTTAGTCTAAAAGGAAAGCTTGATATATGGTGGGAGGATTTCAAGAATATAAAAGCTATTAGGTAAAAAGAGTTGACATGGAGAAAGTTTGAAAAGTACTTCTAACTCAAGTACCCTTATTAAAAATATTATGATAGTAGAGCCAAGGATTTTTATGAAGACAAACAAGGGCAAATGACACCTTAAGAATACACTAGCAAATTCTTGGAACCACTAAGGCATGTACCTTACATCAAGGATGAGAAGACCAAGATCCATAGGTATGTTAGAGAGTCAACACATGCATACGAAGAAAGAATAGAATTCGATGAACATAAGACTCTGGAGGAGGATATCCAAAAGACCAAACACTATTATGAACATTCTAAGGATAAGACCGAAGTACAGGCAAACTGGAAGAAGAAAGGCAAAGGAGGAGGGTGGATAACCTTAGGATATAAGAAAGGGAGGGGTGTGGAAAGTTTAATAACTTCACCAAAGGCGAACAATAGAAAAACTCCATTGTTAGAAAAAATGAACCTCGATAATCAGGGAATGAAAAGATGAAATGAGCCTATCAGTGTTGGGAGTGTGGAGAAAACCATTTGAGGAGAGATTCCCCCAAGCTGCAGAAATTTGGTTCAAATTTGTGCAGCATATAAGAGGCATCAACTATGAACAATATGGCCCAAAGCATCCCCAGAATATATGTTGCATTAGAAAATAGGTAGGCAGACCAGCAAGCAGCAATCATTCAAATGGAAGGTATGGTCAAGAACTCTCTAGTTTCAATTTTAATTGACCCAGGATCTAATTTTAGCTATATTAGCCCTAAGATTCTAGAAAAATATGGATTTCCAAATAAATTCGATGAAGAATCATGGATCGTTCAGCTGACCACTAGGAAAAAGAGGAGGATATCATAGATGATTGTGTCTTGCCTTGTACAAATTGGGGGCATCACTATAGCAGTTAGATTGAATTTGTTGCCATTAGGATTGAATGACATTTTGATTGGAATGGATTGGTTGGTAGCCCATACAACCAAGATTGATTGTTATAGTAAGGTGTTGGAATGTCTCAATAATGAGGCTGAACCAATAACATTACAGGGAATCAAAAGGATGATAGCACTCAAAGTGATCTCAACGATGCAAGTAAATCGTTTTAGTAGGAGGGGTTGTGCCCTTTATGCCATTTAAATATCAAAGGAGAAAGGCTAGCACAGATCCCTTTGCAAATTGTCCAGTATTGAACCAGTATAGTGATGTATTTCCAAAAGAATTGCCAGGACTGCCACCCAACAGGGATATTTACTTCACGATTAAGTTGATTCCAAGAACAGTGCCAGCGGCAAAGGACCCCTATCGCATGAGTATGCATGAGATTGTGGAATTAGAGTTGTATTTGAAGGAATTAATGGAAAATGGTATATATGGTCCAACGTTTCACCGAGGGGAGGTGAATTTTGATAAATCTTATATAGCCAAAATGCTTGTGATGAGTTGATTGCAATGGTGGTGTTTGTTTTGGATTTTGAGAAGATTGAAATTTGAGAGATTTTATGACTACATTCCTATAATTAAAGATCAAAGGTTGGGTCATCATAGTAGCTTCCTTATACCCTTAGTGTGGGCTATGGGTAGTAAGAGTGTTAAATTATGGTGTGTTCTATGCTTAGAGCAGTTTACTTATCTTTCTTTTATTATTCACATATTAGCAATCACATGTACATTAAGTAAAGTGCATATAGAACATTTAAACGATCAACAGAAAATAAGCCAAGACAAGAGACACAAGATGTGGCGACTAGCCAGGGACAAACCCCAATATGGGGAAACCCTTTGATCAAATCTTCTTTTATCTTCAATAATTCAGCAGAGAGAAATAGTACAAAAAATCTAATTTATATCAGCAGCAGCAACCCCTAGATCAGTGGCATCAGCATCAAAACTAGGTCAGTCAATATCTTCCAAACCAGAGGTCAGATCACCTTGATTCCTGTGCTAAAAAATATGGATTTCCAAGGAGAGTCAGCTTCACCTACTGCGCAGTCAAGAGAGAGAGAATGCTAGTCAAAGCTAGTCAAAGATTCAATCTGCAGCTTGTAAACCCTGGAAAAATTGTGGCCTTCCTTCCTACATGTGAGAGAGAGACCTATCTGCACAGGAGAGAGAGAGAGAGAGAGAGAGAGAGACTCTTTTCTGCACAAAAGAGAGAGAGAGATGGATGAGAAGTGTGTGTCAAAATGAAGAGGAAACATCCTATATTTATATGCAAACGTTGATGATTGAATAGATGTGTCTGTTGGGCTTCTGAGCCTACATAAGTTGATTTCTGACTTTGACAATTAGTCCATAATCTAAATAAATTCATATCTCCTTAAATACTTATCGGAATCAGATGATCTTTCGATCAATCCTACACCTCTCGACGAGAGGAATCTAAGAACAATATAATTAGCCATGAATAAGGTGACCCACATGAAGTTTGGCCCTAGTTTCCAATTTTAACACTCCCTCTCAACTAGAGAGAACTTCATCTGCAATTTGTTAGACTTTCACTACTATTCATCCATCAAATGCACTACCCTGTACAGCCTGACCCGTGCTCTGCTCTACCTTGCCATGCTCTGCTCTGCCTTGCTATGCTCTGCTCTGCTTTGTTTTGCTCTGCTCGAAATATGAAGAAGAAGAAGAAGTGATCGAGGATGTATCATACCATCCTCCACTGACCCAGAGTCAGTCTCAAAGTGTGTACCACGGATCCCAGACCAGTCCTCTACTGACCCGAAGTCAGTGTCATAGTGGGTACCACTCCCACTGGTCCCAGACTAGTATCATTGATCCCAAATCAATGAACGTCATCCTATCATAGGGAGTACGGTAGATACAACGATGCGTCCATCGGTACTACTATGGTCCCTATCCTCATTTCCTTTCTCATTGATCAGATGAGAGGTACTTCCCATGAGTCCCAGACTACATGGGTAGGATGCCTCAACAGGAGAACTAATCATCCTATCCACAGGAGAGTGCATCATCCTATCCACAGGAGAGGAATCATCCTATCCGCAAGAGAGCGAATCATCCTGTCTAGTGGATGCCATGGAGAACTAATCATCCTGGCCCACAATAGAACGAATCATTTTGTTCCACAATCGCCATGAAGAACACATCATCTAGGTCCATAGGAGGACTAATCACCGTGTCCCATAGTCTCCACAGGGTGTCATAGGGGAAGGTTGAACCTTTTACCCTGTACAAAGTGCACCAGCAGGGGATGGTGAGTCACCCTATGGTCATATGTCGCTCCAAGAAGTACCCCACACCCCCCTGGAGCTCCCAAAGCTCAGTAAATCATACTTGACCCTCATCAGAGGGTCTTTGAACGACACCAATTCATTCTCAGAAAGTCAGAGATTTGACCTTTCCTAGGGGCTTTGTCAAAATGTCGGCGAAATATTCATTTGTACCGATATGTTGGAGCCTTATTGCTCCTCGTTGCACCATATCTCAAATATAGTGGTACCTAATATTGATATGCTTGGAGCGATCATGAAATACGGGATTTTTTGATAAACAGATCCTGCTCTGGTTGTCACATAGAATCACGATGGTATCCAATGTAAATCCAAATAGCTCACTGAAGAGCTTTTGCAACCATCTACCTCGACGATGCTCAGAGCCGCCGACTTCTGCTTCTTGCTCATCTAGGATATCGAGGCAGATCCCAAAGAGAAACAACACCTAGATGTGCCCTCCCAATCCTCCACATTGCCTACCCAATCAGCATTAGTATACCCAAGTAGTCTCACATTTCTGGCAGTGTATCTTAATCCAGGAGTGATTGTGCCACAAAGATATCTCAGCAGATTCTTGGCACCAATCCAATGTGAGTGACAAGGCTCAACCATATGTTGGCTCAAAGTGTTGACTGAAAAGCATATATCTAGATGAGAGTTCACCAAGAACATCAATGCTTCGACGAGCTGTTGATACTCAGTAGCATTTTGTAAAACGGGTCCGGCAGCACTACCACTTAACTTCTTAAAGTTAAGCTCCATCGGGGTAGTTACGGGCTTGTAGTCCACCATGTCGAATCTTTCCAGTATCTTCACCACATACTTCCCTTGAGATAGGAAAATCTCCCCTAGTTTCTGCCAGACTTCGAGTCCTAGGAAATAGTGCATGAGTCCTAGATCTTTCATCTCAAATTCAGAAGCCAGCTCCCTCTTACATTTGTGAATGAGATGGTCTGCACCTGTTAGAAAGAGGTCGTCAACATATAGCACCAATATGAGAGGTTTCTCATCTTCAACCTTAAAGTAAAGGTTAGGATCGGCTTCACTCCTAGTGAATCCCAACTTCATCAAGTAGTTATCGATCCTCTCATATCATGCTCGGGGTGTTTGCTTTAGCCCATAGAGGGCCTTCTTCAACCTGCACACATGAGATTTTTGATCATATATCTCAAATCCTTTGGGTTGCTCCACATAGACCTCCTCTTTGATCAAACCATGTAAGAATGCAATCTTGACATCCATCTGATGTAGGTTCCATTCTTGCGAAGTAGCAAGGGCTATGATTGAGCAGATAGTGGTATATCGGGCAACAGGTGAAAATATCTCATCATAGTCTATACCTTCCTTCTGGGAGAATCCTCGAGCAACAAAATGAGCCTTATACTTTTCTGTACTTCTATCAGTTGCATGCTTTATCTTGTAAAGCCATTTAGAAGTGACAATTGTCTTGTCCTGGGGTTTGGGGACAACATCCCAGACATCATTCTTTATAATCGACTCATATTCTTCAATCATAGCATCCTTCCATACTTGATGCTTGACGACATCATTGAATGATGAAGGCTCATTTTGGATGATAGTGCTCATGATAGTCAGGTATCCCTGATACCTGTTTGGATTGTTACTTTCACGGAAGGTTCCACGGGGTGTGGTGTGTCCTTCAGCATCATTAAGTGTTCCTTTAAGCCATGAAGGCCTCTTCCTAGAAGAGGAAGGCTCAAGTGGAGGAGGATCAATAGGATCCATGGGTTCTTCCACATCAGGCATTGTCTCATCTTCTTTTTCTTTCGGTTCCCTGGTGTCAGTTTCTTGAGAGCTCCTCAAAGTAGGGAGATTGTCCACCTTGCTAAGGGCCATATCTTCGTCAAAAGGTGACATCATGACTAATCACGACTTCCCTTTGACTGGCTACATAGATTCTATAGCCCTTAGTATTTTCACTATAACCCACAAAGATTCCTTTCTTTCCAGATGCACCCAATTTATTCATTTTCTCTTTCGACACATGAAAATATACAGGGCTTCCAAAATTTCTAAAATGAGAGACGTCAGGTTTCTTACTGGTGAACATTTCTTCAGGAGTCTTGGAACCCAATGCTTGATGATGGCATTGGTTTTGTACATATACGGCGGTGTTTGTAGCTTCGGCCCATAGAAACTTCGAAAGTCTTTGATCATGAAGCATAGCACAAACAGCTTCCATGATCGTACGATTCTTCCTTTTCGCCACACCATTCTGCTCAGGAGTATATGGTGTAGTAGTCTCCCTCTTAATGCCAACCTCTTTACAAAAATCATGAAACTCATTAGGTTCATATTCAGTCCCATTATCAGTCCTTAAGATATTGATCTTATTTTCAGTGTGATTCTCGATCAAGAATTTGAAGTGTCAAAACCGGGAGAACACTTCATCCTTCTTTTTCAAGAAGTATATCCAAGTCTTGTGAGAATAATCATATGTAAAAGTGAGGTAATATGAATATCCTCCCAAGGAGTTCACAGGCATCATACCAGATATGTCTGAGTGAACCAACTGTAATATATCGATGGTCTTGCTTTGGCTAGAGGGGAATGCTCCCGTTTTGAGCTTTCCTTTGGCACATCCCAGACATACACCTTCTTTCTCTATTTGTAATTCGGGCATCCCTATCACCATTTGTCTTACATCAGGTAGAGCTTTGTAATGAAGATGAGCAAACCTCTGATTCCATAGTTCAGACTGAAGAGATGTGTCACAAGACATGACATCTAGCAGACTTCCTCTGATCTGATATAATGAATCAACTCGAAACCCAAGAGTGAAGGCATATTTAATATTGTTTTTCCATACACGTACCTTGCCATCGCTGAAGGTCACCTTGTAGCCTTTGTCTTCCATAGCTGAAATGGACACCGGGTTCTTTTTAAGATCAAGTACATATAATACATCCTGTAGGTGGATTGTATTACCTTGATTCAATTTAAGAGAGACATTTCCTACACCTTTCATGGGATATTTCATATTGTCTCCAAGGACAATTTCCAGGTTGGTTTCTTTCTCTATCAGATTATGGAGAACTTTTTCGTAACCAGTGAAATGCCTTGAGTCGCCACTATCAATAAGCCAATTTCCCAGTGAGTCCGGAGGAGCAGAGGTAGATAGAGCAGCTGGTAGATAATATTCATCTCACTTATTGTTAATGGTGTTAGATTCATACCTGGAATTTCTTGCCCTTTTGAATGGTTTTCATCTTCCTTGATTTCTGGCACTTCTCTTGCCTTTGCTATTAGATCTACCATTCCTTTAATTGCCATGAGCGGGATTTTGATCATCGTTCCAGTGTGAGTCCCTTATATATAACATCATCCTTTCTTTCCACCCTTAGGTCCGGCCTTTCCTTTGAATTTAGCCCCGGAATTATTTCTTTTCTTAGCATGAGAAGAAAAGGCAGCGGGAGCACCTTTAGGTAGGGGAATTTCTTGCTCTTCCATCCTTGTTTCTACTTGAATGCATCTTGTCATTAATTCCTCAAATCCAGGAATTACATTATTGTTGAGAAGAGTAGTCCTGAACACGTACCATTCATATGGTAATCCTCCAGGAGTTGTGAGTGCCATTTCCCTATCAGGAATTATTTCCCCAATAGATAGGAGATCGTTCTTGATCTCGGTGATCCTTAGGAGATATGCTTGCATACTTTCATCTTTTCCCTTCTTAATTTCCTTCAGCTTATTTATAAGGAACAAAACTTGATTTGCAGCATTAACTTTAAATAAACTCACCAGTCTATCATGGATTTCCTTGGAGGTGTTCAGGTCGGAGATGTAGGCCACCAAATGTTTGTCGATAGAGTCCCAGATGATCTTCTTAACTTTTACTTCCCCCTTGGTCCATTTGTTCCTAGCAGCAGCAAATGCATTTGATGGAGGTTCAACAATTCCACCTCGTCTCACATGGTCCAACACTTCTTGTTCTTCTAATGTTAGATCAAGAGACATCTTCCATCTGTGGTAGTCAGACTTCTCTCGAAGTTTGTCTTCAACAGGGAAGTGTGTTGAGGACCCCATGGTTTCTTTTGGATAGCCTTGCCAATCTTCTCTTCAGTGATTGCTCTTGCTCTTGCTTGAGCTTTGTCTTCACCTCAGCTCTAATACCATGTTAAATTATGGTATGTTCTATGCTTAAAGCAGTTTACTTATCTTTCTTTTATTATTCACAGATTAGCAATCACATGTACTTTAAGTAAAGTGCAGATAGAACATTTAAATGATCAATAGAAAACAAGCCGAGACAAGAGACACAAGATGTGGTAGCTAGCCAGGGACAAACCCCAATATGGGGAAACCCTTTGATCAAATCTTCTTCTATCTTCAATAATTCAGCAGAGAGAAATAGTACAAAAATCTAATTTATATCAACAGCAACAACCCCTAGATCAGCGACATCAGCATCAAAACTAGGGCAGTCAATATCTTCCAAACCGAAGGTCAGATCACCTTGATTCATGTGCCAAAAAATGTGGATTTCAAAGGAGAGTCAACTTCACCTACTGCGCAATCAAAAGAGAGAGAATGTTGGTCAACATTGGTCAAAGTTTCAATCTGCAGCTTGTAAACCCTGGAAAAACTCTGTCCTTCCTTCCTACGTGTGAGAGAGAGAGACCTATCTATGCAAGAGAGAGAGAGAGAGAGAGACTCTTTTCTGCGCAGAAGAGAGAGAGAGAGATGAATGAGAAGTGTGTGTCAAAATAAGGAGGAAACATCCTGTATTTATATGCAAGTGTTGATGATTGAATAGATGTGTATGTTGGGCTTCTGAGCCTACATAAGTTGTTGGCCGACTTTGACAATTATTCCATAATCTAAATAAATTCATATCTCCATAAATACTTATCGGAATCAGATGATCTTTAAATCAATCCTACACCTCTTGACGAGAGGAATCCAAGAAAAATATAATCATCCATGAATAAGGTGACCCACATGAAGTTTGGCCCTAGTTGCCAATTTTAACAAAGAGGGTATGTTACATTTTCCCATTTCTCATTGGGGATGGAAATGGGCTAGATAAAACCAATATAAGGAATAATGCCCACCCTCTTATGTTGAGAGATGTCAATTGTACCACAGACCACTCAATATCAAACTTCATTTTTAGCCAATAAAAAATTGGAGATATTTCTATAAGTTTTGTGAAAACCCACATAACCAATAGAGGAATATGCATGCATGTGCTAAGAATCATGTGTATAAGATATAAAACATGTTGGCTTAAGATGTGAATTTTAAATATTATGACGCTATTACGAACAATGTAAGGATGGAAACTCCTACGATCAACAAAGACATGTTAAAGTTTCATTTTAAGAGGCAAGGTTATGTATAATTCTCCTTGCTTATCAATAATTATCCTTGATATTCTTATAGATGATCACAAAGCTATAGATTGGAGGTAGTTGATCCACTTTTGCTGCTTCTCGATTAAAATAACCTAAATCAAAAAGTGTTATAAACTAAGTTGATCAATGTTAATAAAGAGCTTATTACTTATGAGGAATTGATGTCACTTGGTCACAGCATGAGATATGGCCAACATTTCTTCATTGTATGTGAACATGCACCTTTATTTTTCATTCATGATGATTTCAACATTCAAAGGCAATGGACATCTCATCCTATAAGAAAACAATACCAAGTCCAAACTCAAAATAGCCACTCAATGACAAAGGGTCAAGGGAAGTCAAGGATAGTGAGCACTATAGTTGACAAAAGTACTTCATTTAGCTTCTCAAATAGAAGATAAGCAATAGTAAAGAATTTACAAGGAAATCTACATGTTGTTGGCTTCTGTTATATTATTTCCACGTAGTTAACAGGGGGTTTGAAGGGCACCCGTAACCCCACTTTATGGGGTCTAGGGTAGCGCCTCGGAAAATTTTGGTTTTGGACCCTATGTTAGGTTGGGCAGACCCACCTATGGTTTTGGACATGATTTTCACACATGTTTTTTGGACGCGATGGTTTTCAATCCATGGTATTGGACGTGATGGTTTTCGTTCCATGGTATTGGATGCGATGGTTTTTGGTCCATGGAATTGGATGCTTCGGCATGTATAAATATGTATTGTAACACTGAAAGGAACATACTGAAAAATCAAGCTGGTAGTCCCGGTTTTCGGATCTAGGGGAAAATCTCTGTGTATATGTGCTTTATGTGTTATGCTCTCACATTGTTTATTTTCTGTGTTTTAGAATTCGTATGCAGGTAATTTCTGTACGGAGTTAAAACCTACATTTGGAATCAGAGTTTTTTGGCTTCAAGGGGACGCCTTTGTTACTAAGGGGTTTCGCTCGGGCCTGTGGTAGACCCTCTTCAGTGGGAGATCTGCGAGATCGATTCTGGTGGTGAAAGAAGATGGTGAGTAGTGGAAAGATAAAGATCGAGAAATTTAATGGTCAAAGTTTTGAGTTGTGGAAACTCAAGATGGAGGATCTGTTGGTGGATAAAGACCAGTGGATTGCGGTAGATCCAGGTACTAAACCAACGAGAGTGTCTGATGAAGAATGGAAGAATTTGGATTGAAAGGCAAAGAGAACAATATGATTGTGTGTCTCAAATTCAGTATTGTTGAATGTATCAAGGGAAGCTATGGCTAAGGCTTTGTTGGACAAGTTAGGGACTTTGTACCAATCTAAGTCTCTGGTGAATAAACTGTTCCTGCGGAAAAAGTTGTATAACCTGAGGATGAAAGATGAAGACTCAATGACAAAGCATCTAAATGCATTTAATAATTTGGTAAGTCAGTTAGCATCTATTGATATTAAAATTTCATATGAAGATAAGTGCATCAGTTTGTTGTGTTCTCTACCAGATTCGTGGGATAGTCTGGTTATTGCAATAGGTAGTAATGCAACTGCCTTGCATTTTGATGAAATAGTCTCATCCTTATTGACGGAGGAGATGGGAGACGGAAAAATATGGAGAGCCAAAATGGTGATGCCTTGTTTGTACGAGGGCGGACCCAGAACAGAAACAAAAATAAGTCATCGAGTGGGAGATCTAAATCTCTAGGAAAACCTGTAAAGGTGGTGTGCTGGAAATGTGGAAAGGAAGGGCACTACAAAAGGGATTGTCAATATAAAGCTCCTGACAAAGGAAAGTGATCTAATGAGGCTCCTTCTACAGAGGCAAAAAGCATCTCAGATGAAGGTGGGGATGTGTACTTGGCTTCTTCAAGTACACATGTAGATCATGAGGGATGGTTGATTGACTCAGGTGCATCCTTTCACTTCACTCCCCATAGAGAGTGGTTCTGCGAGTATAAGAAATATGATGATGGTGATGTCTTCTTAGGAGATGATAGGAAGGCTAGAATCATTGGTCGTGGAAAACTAAAGTTGAAGCTGCAAGGTGGAAGGGTTAGAACCTTTCCGGGTGTTCTGCATATTCTTGCGTTGGCCAGAAATCTGATTTTTGTAAGCAAGTTGGATGATGCAGGTGTAAAGACAGTGTTCGAGAAGGATACCTACAAGATGGTTCGAGGAGCACTGATATTGATGTGGGGAGTTTGGATTGGAACTCTGTACAAGCTGTAAGGTAGCACTGTTGTTGACGGGTGCAATAGTTCTATGGTTCCTGAAAATGGAGCAG
>APFE030343275.1:0-34799 GCA_000404065.3 Pinus taeda
AATCAACAATTAAACAAATAATTGATTATTTTACAAAACACAATGCACCAAGTTTATGCGGCATCAATAAATGTTAATTAGAATCTTTATCATTTGATTATAAAATGATATTTAATTGGGGTTAAAACAAGACTTATATATATATAAAAAAGTAAATAACAAATTGTTTTTCTAATAACTTAATCTAAACCCACAATAAATTAAATATGTTCTTATACAAATGACTGTTCTCAATCTTTGAAAGGATTAGAAATGATTCAACATTGATTTCTATTTGTAAAAGGCTTTCCTACATAGTATAAAATTATGAATTAACATAGAAAAATTATATCTTTGTTTATCACTTGTTTGTTTATCAGCCAGGTATATAAAGATAATATATATGGTTATATTTCACAATCAATTTAATGTTTTTTATGGGTTTAAAACTAGAATTAGTGGATATTATATATATAATATATTATATATATATAATATATATATATATATATAAGATTCAAGAATTTAGTACATAATTCAAAATATATAATCATTAAATTATTAAAGAGAATAAATAAATTAATATTCCATTTCAATCTTTTAGAAAATTTATCAAAAAATATATATGAATAATATTCATTTTATATAGAAATTTAAATTTTTCCATATTAGTCACTATATATGCAATTTTTTTTACATAAGAAGTTTGGTGTGAGTTTTATCTTTGCTATAGGATTTATCCAAATTTTGATATGGTGTTGAACATACCCAAAATAGACATATGAAATTATTGAATTGTTTTTTATATGTATAGGTCTTTTTTTGGTAAATTAATTTTTATTAGCTGAAGAAAGCATATTACATCATATTATAGAAGAATTTCATAACATTTTTGGTGTTACACATCAAAATTGTTCCTGGATTTATTTTTTCCCTTTGTTCCTAAGATCGTTTACCCAACTAACAATTTTATCATTTACAATCGAGCAGCGAACCCTATCCTCATCTTTTAGAGAGAAATCCATCTCTTTCGTATTTGTAGAACATCTATATCACTATATGAATGGTTAGACTGATTGGTGTGTTTCTTCCTGCTACTTGCCGACACAATTATTGCTAATGTTGTTTCCCTATTTTGGGCCTGTGAATTCTGCTTTGCTGAGGAATGGGGTGGTGCCACAATTGATTGCTTTGAATCTTGATAAGCAGAGTAGGTTGAGGGTGTCAAGTTATTACCACTTGAAGTGGGCTTCTGGTCACTCCAACCTCTGTTGGGTTTCCGCTGCTCTTGGGAGTGGGACAACCCATTTGAGGATAGGCAAGTCTTCTGCAAGTGCCCTTGTTAGTGACAATTTTGACACCTGAAGGTTTTGTTTTCATAGTCTAACAATTGAAAGAATTGCTTTCCCTCCCATTTGAGAATAATATTATCTGGAAATCCTTTAGTAAGATCCAATTCAACACATACAAACAAAAGTGATGAAACTTGACTCCAGTCTTTCGAAGTTTGTTTTGATGTAGCACCCCAACAAATTACCAATTTGTTCCAAAATATCTAGTCGAATCCATTGTAGGGGTAAGTTTGGGAGCCTTACCCATACCATTGTAGTGAGAGATTTCATGGAAAGAGGGTTAAGTTTGAAACCATAGTTGGAGAAAGAAACCTTCTCTTCCCCAAAACCATGGTCCTTGGTTGAAATCCCTTTATTGGTCATCAAAATCCCTGAAGACTACCACAAAATATTCTTTCGAGAAAAACAACTACTCTAAATTTTGTTACCAATTTTGATGAACCCAGTCCCAGAGGGTAGAATTTGGGGGCCAAAAAACCATTGAAACGACATATAGTCGCTCATTGCTTATAATTTGCTACCTTCAACATTGTTAATACATCATCCATCTCGATCAATGGAGTGTTTGCTGCATGTTCCACTATGAAATCCTAACCTGAGAGATTCTTTGGTGTTTTATAGCTAGAGTATGGCTTCAAAATATCTTTGTAAGACAAGGGTTTAGTTGTTGGAGATGCCTCTCCACCTTTGGCCCCTCCCCTCAAGCATGCCACTATGATGGTAGTGGCATCCCTCATAAGTCCATAATCTTTGAGAGCATTCCCCAACTTCAGATGTCTCCCTTTGTAGAGAAGCCTCACATCTTCCTTCAGGATACCCATCTGTTGATGAGTACTATTAGCCAAATCTCCCACGGCCTCCAATGCTGAGACCATAAAACACAAGGAATCCCCAGACAAGGACCGAATAAAATATAGAATATTTTACTGCTCAAGGTCTCCAACTCCCTTCATTGTTTGTTTCGACACTTACTAGGGGATTTTGAATTTTAGTACAGCTAACCTGCCGACAGAATCGACAAGTCTTACAGCACTAAAGTAGTTGCCTCACACATTACTAACTGACGTCAACGATCTTGTCCACCTCCATTTCCTCTCTTGGCAGGATTTCCTCGTATATAGCCTCAAAATTTTCGTGGAAACAAGCTTATGAGCTATAGGGGAAGAGGATTTGTTAGTGTAAATAAACCACGGGTCCCTCGCATAAGAGGTGGAAACAATGGGGGTTGGACCTTGAGCAAAAGAGGTGAGAACATAGGAGGATTTCAGAATGGTGGTGCCTATCATGGTGGTGCTTGGTAAATCAACTCTCTCTTTTATATGTACATGTCACAAATAACTTTATAAGATCTTTTGGCAACTTGATGTTGTAAATAGATGTTTCCAAAAGATAAAATCTTCAATTAAACATTAATATGCTCTATCTTAATATTGAGAGGAGATTTGAAACCAAAAATATAGTCTATAAACATTAAAAAAATACACTAAAAAAACTTAAGTTTAATATATCAATTGCTATTTACTTGATTATGGAAACCAAAATATAAGTTCTTCAATTTAAAAACCAATGGGTGTCTCCTTGCACCTTTTGGGGCAAGTGCTAGTTATTAAAATTTAATGATATGACTGGAGATGCGAAGGTTTTCAATTGGGAACTTTACCAAATCATAGATAAGTATGCGACATATATCAGCTATATGTTATATTAATAATGACATATATATATTGAAATTGGGTTTTTAGATTTTTAATTTCATTATTAATAATTATTAGATGAATGGTGGAAATTCAATTTTCATGGAATATTTTAGAATATTTATAATATTATTTACAAATCAAAGTTTGAGATTTATCTTCAAAGTAGCTATGTTTTTTTGTCTTTTAAATTGAATTGATTAATGAAAAAATGTTTTATGAAGAGTTGTTACAGTTTTTTTGAACATGTTGTATTGATAAGCCATTGTATTGACCCATGATATTGAAACAGAGCCTATTTGCAGATTAAGAATCCCCATGATATATTGAGAGTAAAAATCATGATAATAATAATAATAATTATTATTATTATTATTTAAAAAATGTTACTATAAAAACAATGTGAGATCTGAGTTAAAAAATTCTCAAGAAATGACCTAAAAAATTTAGGGTCAAATGTGAAATCTATCATAAAATAAGTATTTTGATCGTTATTATAAATTGATGTGTATCGATATTTACCCTTTATTTAATTTATATAACTAAATTAGTATTAATTTAAAATTATTATCCTAATAATTTGAAAAAAATTTAATTTATTTGAATTACCATTCTTACCTTATGAAAAGTGGCTTGTCAACCTCACATAAGTGGCGTCAACCCCTTCCAAATATTAATGTAGATAAGAAAGCATGTAGATAAGAAAGCATATGGCATTTACACATATACATAAATTTTCAATAACTTTATGGAGAGGGCATAAGGTTGGCCTTGGCCTAAGTCTTGAGTAATGAGCTCAAGTTGTACCAAGGGACTAGCTACTCACATATGACCTATCGGTACAATGCAATAGAGACCCTATTATATGAAGTAGAGATTTGGTTTCATGAATTTATTCATTCCATCGAATCTTTCTTTGTCGTGCACCTTTCATTATTACAAAGTCCATATCTTTGTAGAAATAATAACACGTTCTATATTTTCGATGGGTCTTACCACCAATATTTACGATTGTGCTAGGGTCATATCACCCTATATTTGAAGACAGGCTATTTACACATCATCCAATAAGGTAGTTTTAATAGTATATTGAAATCGAAGTTCCTTGCAAGGATTATCGTCCCAACACACCCCTACTTTTTTCAACAATTGAAATATTTTCACAATTTACTTTCAACAAAAATTATATTACAATGTCTACACAATTGTAAGTAAGTAAGGTCATGAAGTTCAATCCTCTAATGATATTTTCAAGTAGCACTGGAGTAGAAATTAATGCCATATGTCCCATTCACTCAAACATGACCTCATCTTGTAAAAGTAATGTTCAATTACGAGGAGACAAATATAGTTACTAGAACACAATAAACAATACAAACATTGGAGAAAAATATCAAAGAAATCCATTCTTGAGAATATTTCTTCATCTTCTTTACTGAACAATTGATACATTCATATATAATCTTTACATTTATACAAATATCGAAATTGCTACAAATCATTTAAATAATCATTTGAAGCTATTTCTCACTAGCCCTAATGTAATCAATGAATACTCAATTTGTTCATAATGTTATAACAATATATGAGAAATTACATATTGCAATAATAAAAATTAAGTATTATCTTCAAACACTCCCCCTTGATGCTTAATGATACCATTCAAAAAATATTCTTATGTAATGAAACCTTTCTTCTTTTATTGTTTTGGTGAAGATATCAATACGTTAATGACTAGTTTTACAAAACAATATTTCAATTTCCCCATATTTGATACATTTATGGAACACTAGTATTGACTTATAAAAATTATAAACATATTAGCGCAATAAATAATTATAACATCTTGTTACTCTTGTTTTATATTTTTCAAAATTCTCTTAAACTAAATTATTTCACATGTTACTAATACTACCACAATCTAATTTTCCTTAATAAAAAATAAAATATAATTAGTTGTTTCTTTAAAGATCATGATACTAATATGAAGTTGAAAACTTGAACCATTTTATCCATTGTCAAAAAATTCAAATCAATTAACACAAAATTATTTGTTGAAACTAAACTTACCTGTTATATAGAGATATTAAAAAAAAATTACACCAAAATAATTTTTTATTTAGATTTTACATAAATCTAAAAATTAAACTTATTACATACATAATATGCAAATATGGGTAGCCCCAAGGGTTAGCTCAATCGGTCAAGTCGGGGCCTCGCCAGATGGGAGGTCACGGGGTCAATTCTTGAAATCTCTTGGGGTCATGTAAGGACCTGTGGTTCATAACTCATCCACCGGTGCGAAGTGCGAAGGCGAGCGCACGAGCGACTTGGAAAATAATGTGAATGTTGGAGTGGTTATGTGTTTATACGGTGGACAGCGTGGGCGTTCACCTACGTCAAGTCGACGGTTGATCAATTGCCTTGGAGAGTTGGCCGACGGGCCGACCACATAGAAATACGATGGAAAGACGTTGGTTGAGATTTGTAAGGGTTGGCCAAGGGAATGGCACGACTGTGCTGGACAACATATATATTGGAGCGATGGATGGCATTTGAGACATTGCACATCGACCTTCGATCAAGAGAAGTAAGGCGCAGTCACACGAAGATACAAGGTGCGAGTTGGAGTGTAGCCGATGCGCCCAAGCTTGGGCAAGGCTGCACGAGATATCGCACAGAGGTGTATCGGGTGAAAGGCGTAGGGCGAGGAGCGCCTGGCGGTTAAACGAAGGAGCACGGGTGAAGGTGCTGGTGCACGAGTGAAGGTGCCGGGCCCCCGGTTTTGCAAACGCGTGCACGGGTTCTTGGGCAGCTCGGGTGAGCGCCCGCCCGTCGTGTGAAGGCAAACACGGGGATGTCTTGGTGACTTGGGTGAGGTCGCCCGCCCACCGTGCGGAGGTAAAACGAAGGGTGACTCGGGTGAGGGCGTCCGCCTATCGACAAGGTTTGGTTGTGAAGTTTGGTTGGCAGCTCGTGTGAGGGCACGCTCGCCGACTTGGGTAGGGAAATCTTGTGTATCACATGAAGGTGTGATGATGTTGTAAATTTGGCTAAGTATGAAACTTGGTGTTTCCAAGTATACTTGTAAAGCTTTGTAATATTGAAAGACTGTATAATATATTATTCGGGCAGACTCATAGTTCAGGGAGTTGCCCCTCCCTTTATACTGTGCAATTGTGTTCTCTTGTATAATTGTTGTTGTTAATGAATGTGTATGGGTGTTCATTGGTATAAAGAAAATATTAATAATTACTTGGTTGCGAAACACAAACCAAGTAGGATAAGTGGTTAGGCGTAGTCCACGGACATAAGTATTGGTGAAAAAAAAGTGCTCGGTGGTGCCACATCTTGCCAAGCACGGTTGAAAGACTACCAGTAGCCTGGAGGCGTGACAGATCAGGTCTTGTAGTAGGCTGAGGGGCGTCAACCCAAATTTTCCATTTTCCAATAGATGTAGCGCCACCCGAAGATATCAGTAAACCAAAAAAAGAGAAAAAGAATATGGCAAAACCTATTTTCAAATTTGAATCCCTATTTAAATGGTAAGTGCGTTAATGATGGTGGTGTTCGAAATTTCATATTTACTATTATTTATATTTATCTTTGTTGCAAACGATAACTTTACCATGGGCACGTTGATCATGATGGTGTTCAAAAATTGATATTTACTATTATTTATATTTATCTTTCTTCCAAACGATATCTTTACCATGGGTTTACAATTACAGAAAATCTTTAAAACACTATTAAAGCATATTTTCTATAAATGAAATACATAGAGGTTAATTCCTTAAAGAACATGGTGTATCCTTTCACATATTTAATGGTAGTTTTTAAAGAATATTTTGAAAAATTAAATGAATGGCATATTTTGGAAAATATTTTCATAAATTTATTTGTGTTTTGATTTGATTTGATTTTTTTTTTTTTTTTTTTTTTTTTTTTTTTTTTTTTTTTTAATTTTTCTGATTAAAATTAGTTATATTATAAGTTTTTAGAAAATATTTTGAAATTTATTTTTACAAGTAAGTTTGGTTGTATATTTTGAGAATATATTAAAAAATTGAATTGACTATAAAAATTAATTAGATTGCAGATTTTGGAAATATTATGAAAAAAATAAATTGATTGCAGATTTTGAAAAAAAAATCACAATCAAGTCTTGTTTTTTCTTTTATCTCTCCAACTGAAATTTAACTGAATTTTGGAAATTTTTTGAAAAATTAAATAGACTCTAGATTTTAGAAATATTTTGGAATTTGATAATATGATTGAAGTTAATGCTTGCCCTTACTCCTATCTATCTATTATGAAGTTTTAAAATATTTCATAGATCTGCAATTATTAAGATTAGAAAAACATTTCATTTTGGAGTGTGATGCTTTTAGAGACATCAGGGACAGTTATGGTTTCAATTCCTTGGCATTGTCTTTTCAGTGAGGAGACTCTTACAAAGTTGGGCTCATCATCAATTTGACTAAGAAAAAGATTGAATTACAAAAGACAAAAAAATAGGGAGGTTGATTGTAATGTCCCCACAAAACTATAAATATTTTATTTTACCACAGTAAAAACAAAACTGGATATTATGATTGTAATTTGAATTAAGTATTAATGTGTGTTAATTATTAAAGAGAGAAAATTGTTTGAGTACTAACAAATCTTGTAACTTCTCATAACAAGGAAGTTAAGGAAGGTAGTTGCCAAGAAAACCCTAACTACTTCCTTGATTATGAATGCTCCAAAGAAATCCCTGGGGGGTCATGGAGAAGGGGAAGAGGAACCATGCTAAGAGGTCAAACGGAAGAGTAGCTAAGTCTGGTGGTGACCAGATAGCAAAAGCACTGTGTGCAAAAACTTGCAGAAAGAAATTGATCTTGTGAGCAAGCTCGGGGGGAGATTTGGACCTGACGGAAAGTCTCATGGTTGGAAGGATTGAAATCTACAAGTAACAGAGTTGACTTCAACAGTTGAAATTTTCTTATTTTATAGCAGTTTAGGTAGGTAACAATCCTGGAATAATATGTTGTTATAAGTTGTTTATTGAATGTTCAGATTTGGTAGCAGTTAATATTTGGAATTAGTATTGTACAGGAATATCTGAAACTTAGAGGCAGATATACCTACATAAAAGAGTTAGGGCACCTAGGTAAAGACTCAGGAAGATAATCCTGATTTTGTTCTTCTCCTAGGGAGGAAAAATGAAACTAAACATGCACAACATATCAATAATAGAACTAAACATGTACATCATAACACAAATAGAAGTGAAAATACACAAATTAGTGTTTAATTGATATATGAGAAGAAAGAGTGTGTAAATAACTCCTTGCAAACATCAAGAAAGGAAACAGTGAAAAACTAAACAAAGGTAATTGTAGAAACATTAGGAAAAGACTGTTTTACTTCCAAATTAAAGATCGTTGTAATTTCTTTCTTTTTTATCATTTCCTGAGATTGTTATTTAAATCCAGGCAAGGTAGGGCATTGGTTGGTGGGATGGTCTTCCTCACAAACGAAACATACCTCTACTGAGTACAATGGGCACTCATTCTTGGGATGCTTCCTCGTGCATCTAGGACAAAAAATGGCCAAAGCCCTCTCATCTTCTTCTTTCTTTTGCTGAATTCGGAAGGTATCAAGTTGCATGGTAATGGTGTGTCTCATTTCGCTCTTAAGGTCTTCCATCTGGTTAGCAAACTCATGCTTAGAGAAAGATGTACTAGCTGAGAGATGATTACCCCTACCTCTCTTCCGGGCCACCCTAGAATGGTTTCTAAACATGGTCTTTATGTCCTCATAAGGTAGTTGGTAGATGTCTCCTCTAGCCAGTAGGTTAAGGGTGTCCAGAAGGTCTTCAGGGACTCCTCGGAGCAGAACCAGCTTCAGAGATTCCAGGTCAAGTGTGCACCTGGCCCGTTTATAACTGAGTTGGAACCTCTCCTCATAGTCTTCCAAAGATTCATCGCTGCCCATGGTCATCCGAAAGATTTCTCCCTTAGTTTCCTTGGACCTATAGTAGTCTCTGTACTTGGCGTTGAAAGCTTGTTGCGTTTGAGCTCAAGTGGTGATACTGTTTCCAGGTAACCCCATGAACCAGTGTAATGTTGCGTCCTTGAGGGTAGAGGGAAAGAGTTTCAGCTTTTTCTCATCCTCAGCATAGTCATAAGTTCGACAAAGGACAAAAAACTCAAACAGGAAGGTATCAGGGTCCTCAGTAGTCAGACCATGGAAATGAGGTAGAGCAGAGGGACTTATGTTTTTCATTTTCATGTCTTCATTGGTCTCTCGGATGGGAAAGGCACCCTCTATTCTTTCATCTTCTCTTCTACCGTTTCGGTTTTCAGCCATGGCTTCAGATGGAGTGTTCTCTAACTCTTCTTCTGCTATAGGATCTTCGTATATCTCAGGAGGTTCACCTATAGGTTCTTCTGGCTCACTGTCACCAGAGAAGAGAGAAGGTTGACTCAGTGATGTGGTAGGGGTGTTGGGTAAGAATTTGTCGGTTTTATCTCTGTTCCTACGAGGCATGAAATGGAAAGACTTTTTTCTTGCTTTTGTTTTTTCTTTGCTGGTACCTGCAAAACTCAAATAGATTGAACTGCAACTAACTATCTTGCTAGAATGAAAATGCGGAATTGAAATGAAAGTAGGAAAGGACTAATCTATTTTTCTCAAATGAACTTGCAAGAATGGAATGCTAAGCTATGCGTGCAGAATTTAAATTCTAACCTATGAAAGCAGGAAATGTCTACTTTACTTTTTCGGAAAGGAAATTGTAGAATGGAAATGAAATAAACTACTTAGCAGAAGGTTGTAGGAGAAAATAGAAAAAAAGCAACAATCACCAATACTATGACGCTTCCCCGGCAATGACGCCAAAAAGATGGTGGGCTCCAGTATTGCAGCAATAATGTTGCAACTCCTGGGACTCCCTTCTTTACTTTTATCAACCAGGTTGTTCGTAACAAACTTGGAAGCGACGGTGCTGTATGCACAAGTACTAGCTCTTGCCGCAGTTGTCACTTGGTCAGCTGGTACAAGACCGCTAGGGGCTTTAGCCAACTTCTATGAGCTCTTAGAAGAAGCTTCTAATTGATGGATGAAAGCTAACTCAAAGGAAGCTAATCTACTTGCGAAAAGAGATTGACAAACTGAATGAAAGCGCAAAACCTAGCAAACCCTAATTCTACCAGCTAGTCCTACTGATGCAAAGATGAGAGTGCAAACTACTGAAAGAGATGCCATTACTTCTATGAAGGTAAAATACATGTGTTTAGACTACCTTTGTCCTAAGAAAGCATCTTTTTGTATTTTTGATTAAGTTTTCATTTTTCTCATGCATATGCTTGAATTGTGCTCTACTGTGCAGGGGTGGATCAAGGAAGAGGAATGCTTGGAAAAGGTTGGAAAGGCTCAAAGAGGGTCTAAGGAGTCCCTAAAACTCTTCCAGAGAGCTTCACAAATTTTTGCTATCAGGAAACCTCATTTGTGAGCTTCTACAAGAAGTTTGTAGGGGTTCTACAGGATGTTTCAGAATTTCTACAGGATGTTTGGAAATCGGTTTTCAGGGGATGGATGAGTGAGGGAAGGTGCATGGATGGATCTGGAGGTAGGATAGGAGTCTAAAATGGCCTAAGGACTGGTGGATGGAGCGGTGAAGAGGTGTAGAAGGTTGACTTGGCTTGAAGAAGGCTAAGGAAATGATGAGCAAGCGGGTAGGGTTACGTGGACAAAAAGGATAGATGGGAGACGAGAAACTTAGCTAAGAGACAGAACAGGTGGCTCAGATGATACTTTTGGTGGATAAAAGAATGGAGGAGATGCCCTGCACGGTGTACCTCGATCAAATCAACAAAGGCTTGCAAATGATCAAATCTTGAACTAATCTAGTCTAACCATCAACAACATAAATGAACAACAACTTTATTTGGGAAGAAAACCTTGTACATCAACTATGCAAAGAAACATTTCAGATGTCCAACCCGTGACTAATCTCTACTAATGAAAACAGTACACTAAGGATTGCATGGTCAAGCAAACTAGTGCTTTTGTTGAGGCAACACTGTTTCCTCAATTCCAGCCCCTAATCCAATAAGGATGAGGTGAAATCGGGAGTGTGGTTGTCCCTTTTCTTTGAGGTTTTTCTGTTATTATCCTACCAAAGCACCTAAAGCAATGTCATTCATAAACAATGATCTATTCAAGCAACATAACTAAATCTACATAACAGAAATACGTTCAAATGCATAAAGGAAAACAATGATACGCAAAGGAAAAGTAACAGTACAGAAAGGAGGCCCTAGGCTCTCAGGTTGGGCCCAACCCTGAGAGCTATGGCTCCTATGAAAAAATCAGATTTGATAGGAAACCAAACTACTTCTCATTATCCAAAAATAATCATAAGAGTGATGCCAAAAATGGCTACAAAAGAACAAAATAGGACTGGCAGCACTGAGGTGAAAAATACACAATAGTTTCAAAAGTCCCTTACGAAGGCTGAGGCCTCAACATTTATACATCACGAGGGACCTAGCTGGCCTCCTCAATCTGTGGAACTCAGTTGTCAAACTGTGAGTTAAACAGTCCCTTCTAAATTCTGCTTGGCTGCCTTCTAGATTCGGTTTTGGTGGTCTTTGGAGCTTGGAGTTGGGGGTGAAGATCCCGAGGAAGGGTTATTTAATGCCATAGACAACCCCCCTACGAATCCTCACCTCAGGCTTGGCTGTCTTATAGCCCATGATTGCTCGATTTTGCTCCAATATGTGTCAAAAAAACCTGAAATAAGCACGTGTTAGCCACCTAGGAAGAGTGACTTCTCTTATACGTACAAATGACATAAACATACTGAAAATAATGCATAAGCTATGGAAAATGAAGGATTTGAACAAGGACTGAACAAGGATAATTAGGCCAAATGAGCCCAACAAGTTACCAATTTTGGGGCTCATCAAGAGCCTCACAAATTTAAAACTTATTCATCTGAATGTACTTAATTATGACAATTTGATTGTCAATGTTCAAGAGAATTCTCAATCTAGTTATAGATTACGTGAGGCAGGCTTTTCCAATTTACCACTTCCATTTGTTATGTCATTTGAATTTGTCAAAAAAGAAGACTTCCCAAGGCAGATGGCATTACACTCAAAACACTCAGTGGATAAAGGGCCAGCGCTATATTTTATAGCGATTCAGTTAAGAGAGGTTGCCTTTAGAGTTCGAGCTTAAATCATGTGGCAGCCAATAAAAGAAAATTCTCCTTTTATCCATGTTTTGAAGCGGTTTCAAAAAAGAAAGGAACACAACATTCAGTGCTCTGTTCTTTGAATAAATTTCAAAAAAGAACGCCCGATTTCCATCCCTGTTTTCAATCGGATTCCAAAAGAAGTACGCAGGCAGTTTTTTACATGTGCAAAACACTCAGAAGACAGCAAGAGCAGTGTTGTCATATCACAGTGATTCAGTTAAAAAGAAGCTATTTTACAGCTTACAGTTTTTCAGTCAATAGTATCAAAAGAAAGCAGTATTTTCAGTTTTTACATCAGCAACTTTTCAAGACATAATAGGGGAAACACTCCAGTTTTGTTCCATGTTTTGAATCTATTTGAAAAGTTGTGCTCAGGCAGAGGTGTATGTAGTAATAAGCACGCAGAAGAAAGCAGGCAGTGCTATATATTCACAACAATTTAGTTCATGAGAGTGTTGTGTGCAGGCCTCAAGATTTCAGTCATTTAGTAGCCAATAGGGAAGTGTTTCAGTTCCACAGCAACAATAGAAGATCAAGGCAGTTTGACCTGTTGTTCTTGGCCTTTCACAAGGAAAGGCCATCCCCAAGTGGAGCCACTATTAGCCTCCTGTTGCAACAAGTATTCATCTTTCATGATCGAAATTTTCACATACCAAATATGTCATACTATGCATGCTACAATGTTCCATATTTCCTTAAGAGGCCAAAGAAGAGGCCGTGAGTGCGTGTTGGCCTAAATGCCCCTGTTGTGTTCCATTTTTTGAGTTGATCCATTTTTGTGAGTTTTCAGTTAAGGGAGGGCCAAACAGCTTAATCTTGGTCTCCCTAGGTTTTAATTGCTTGCTGAAGAATATAGAGATGAACATCTATCCAAACAAGCTTAATCTTGGTAGATTTGTAAATAGGAAGAGAAACAAGGGTGCTCATCAGCTTAATCTGAGCCCCGGAAGAGACAAGGATCGATTTAGATAGGAGGATAGTTGAAAGAAAAGTTGAAAGGCTGGGTATGCTAGTTCAAGTGCACCCAAACCAAAAGAAGAAAAAATGCTAGGTGAGTAGGCCAGGTAGGTAGCTTTGTGGTTACAGAATCATGGCTTGTGATCCATTTCATGTTTTCAAGTGTCATATCCATTCACATCTCAAGCATAAGGCAGTTTTCCATTTGGAGGAGCTCAAGCGAGGCCTGTCTAACTTCCCCTTCTTCCTCTTTCCTCAAACACTCACTAACTTCCCATAAAGAGGTCAAGATCTACTTGATATCTCTTAGTCTCATCATTTTCATATCAATTGCCTTGGTAAATATCTACTTTACTCAAGGAATCTTCATACTTTCGCTACAAGTCCTATTTCCCCTTTATAGCCTAAGAGTTACACACTTAGCACTTTCTTATCACAATTCATATTAACTGCTAACTTCATTATGTAACTCCCTATCTATCTCCCCTTCCCCTACTAAAACTATGTTAAATAACTCCCCTATATACTTATCCCCTCCCCCTGGTTGAAAAATAACCATAAGTACGCTTGGGAATTGCTAAGTTTTCCTGAAACTTAGCAAGAACCCTCATTGCCCCTTTCTCCAGATCATGGAGGCCGCTTTGATCGATCCCTTTGGCAGGCTTATGTGTCTGCTAATAAGATCTTTGCAGACGAGGTCATGGAAGTAATCAGCCCGGATGATGATTACGTTGGGGTACATGACTACCATCTCATGGTGCTTGCCACATTTCTAAGGAAGCGATTTAACAGGTTGAAGCTTGGATTCTTTCTGCATAGCCCATTCCCTTCATCAGAGATTTTTAGTACCCTTCCTATGAGGGAAGAAATCCTCAGGGCTCTACTTAACTCAGACTTGATCGGTTTCCATACATTTGATTATGCTCGACATTTTCTCTCCTGTTGCAATAGGATGCTTGGTCTTGATTATGAATCGAAGAGAGGCTACATTGGACTTGAATACTATGGTCGTTCTGTTGGTATAAATATTCTACCTGTGGGCATTCACATGGGCCAGCTTGAATTAGTGGTAAATCTTCCGGACACTGCATTGAGAAAATGCGGAGCAACATGGGGCTCCATTTAGAGAAGAAGATTGGAGTGAAAATACCAATGAGGATGTTTTGACATTGCCAACAGTAACATATGCTTCTTCACTTGCTATACAACTTTAAGGTGGCAACTTAGGTGAAAACAATGAGGATATATCTTCCAAGCAAGACCCAGTTGTGGATGATTCTTTTGTTCCAGATCAATTGCCTCTCTTTCCAGATGAACTATTTGTTCCTTCAGGAAACTCATTATTTCCTGATGATGATGATGTGTTGAATGAATTATTGTGCGAATGTCTTTCTGGTCCAGAGAACAGTAGTATGCTGCAGCTGCATCAGTTTAATGATGTTCAGAAGCAGGATGACATTTCCCAGTGAAAGTTAAAGGTGCACAATAATGCATAAGGAAGGAACAAAAATTTTGTCTGAAAAGGATGACATTAGCTTTCTCTTTGATGAACAGCGTGCCAGGGCGAATATTTCTCAGGGTGATGGCTGTAGCTAGCTTCGACAAGGCAGTATGGAAAACAAAGAGCAGATGATAGATTCTTTCCTACAAGATATTCGAACACCATCCTCTTCTCATTTAGCAGGCGATTTCCTAGAACTCAATGACCTCACAAGCGAGCTGGAGGGAAATGCTTCTGGTCTAGGAAGTGTTAATGAGCTCGATGAGTTCTTTGATGCCTCAGATAATATGCATGGTTTCTCTGATGCTTCAATGATGTTGAATGGAATGTGCAACCCAGTAGAGGGCATTACCATGGGCTATGCTGAAAATTATCGGTACGATGTGTTTCCTAAGGCATCTAATGTTTATGTAGAGCCAAATTTGGTACAAGTAGGAGATAGCTTAGCATCTCAGTTTTTCACAGAAGGGAAAAGTGGTATTAGTGTCGATTGCAAATCCTGTAAGGGGCAAGGGGAAGGATGTCGAAGAAAAACAGAATGAGACATATTCAATTACCAAGAGAATCGATGAGACATTTGTGCGCTCTGGCTACGAGCCTGTCGAGTAGTAGACAGAGCAGTTCCATTGTTTGAGAGATATGCTTTCTACACAATTGCAGATTGTCGTGTGGTTAACACTGTGAGGGATGGAATGAATCTCACTCCTTATGAATACGTTGGTTGCAGACAGGGTAGCTCCAAAGCAGATGTTTGTCACTGTCAGTGCAAAGCTTTGTTCAGCAATGGAGTAACATAGCTCGTGTTGACAGTGTGTGCTTCCAGAGGCAACTTAAAAATAAGCATTGGCGTGAAATCATCTTATTGTGCTCAAGTTCTGTAATTGATGAATTTCAAGGTGGCCAAAAAGATATTATAATAAAATCAACAGTTAATTGGCTTCCTTTCGGATCCACGACGTACAAATGTTGCTCTAACACGTCCAAGATTTTGTCTTTGGATCGTTGGGAATGAACCATCTCTACGACAAAGCAACTCTGTCTAGAAGAAAATTGTAAAATGCTGTCGAGAGGAAGTGTTTTCTAAAAATCCTAGCGTGGATAAAGGATGGTAGAAACTATGATCAGCAGAGATGAAATATGTAAATGATCAGCAGTCATCAAAGGGGCCGATAACGACTCCAAAGGCGGCGGAAGGCCGAGCAGTGGCCATAAATAAGTGATTGAACAGTTCAAAGACCTTCATCAAAGTCAAAGAGGCAGTGCTAAGCCTTTAAAACTCACCAGAACATAGTTAAAGCTATTAAAGACTATTCATATCATATATTAAAGGAATCAGTGCCACTTAAGGACAGTGGAACCACCTAAACGGTGCTGACAAAAGGATTCAAAGCGCAGTTATTACAGAGTTATGGCCATGAGGCCAGCGCACAGCTCCAGGACCACTGTTCAACCATTTTTTAGGTTGATCTCTCATGCGCAGCCCTCAGTAGCATAACTTGAGTTGCCAACTGCCCCAACACAGCTCTTTTTAGATTTTTTATTGCATTTATTTCCAGCACAACTTTGAATTGAAGACAGTTACTACACAGATCTCTTTTAGATCTGATTTAGAGATATTTTTTGATATTTTTCCCCCTTGATACCTGTTCAAGGGAATTCTGTAAATATTTCTCTATATAAACCACCCTATAGACAGTCTTAGGGGGAGGTAAAAAGAAGAATTGGTGGATACACTCCAAGAGAGACTCGTTCTGTACATCTGATATGTTTTTCCTTAATCAAAGACTGCTGAAAGTTTGGAGAATGGACTGTGCGCAGTGTTTTTAAATGTTTGAAGGGTGAATTATGGAATTCTAGTGCTGCAACATGACTCAATAAGTGCCTCTCACCTCTGTTTTCAATGATTTATGCTCATAATATACATGTATCACAATCTAAATAGCAGATAGAAAGATTAGCTTAGAACTTGCTTAGCTACACTTTATGCTCAAGGTCTGTTGTTTCTTTATGTTTTCATCTGAACTGATAATGAATATGAATTCCCTTTGGCTCATATCTCCTCGAATTCACCCATGTTTTGGCAGTTATCTATGGATTTTTGACTACTCCTAGACAGAGCTCTTTCACCTTCCTTCTGTTATGCTGAATGAGAGATTCTTTGTTGCCTCTCATTCCTTAAACTTTCAAACCGGTTGGTTGGTTTGCTACACTCCAGACCTGCGCTATATTATTGAGAGTTTTTATAATCAAAGATTGCTCGAGAGCTTGGATGATGGACTATCTATTATGTTTTTTTAATGCCTGAAGGGTGATTATGGAATTCTTATGCTGCCACATGGCCCAATAAGTGTATCTTGCCTTTGTTTTTTTCAGTTTATATATGTTGGTATCATCTATATGTCACTATTTAGATTTCAGAAAGAAAGACTAGTCTACAATTTGCCTTACAGCACTTTATACTCATTTTCTGCAATTTCTATATGTTTTTCTTTTGACTTAGGCATTAATATGAATACCTCATGGCTCATATTTGTTCTATGTCATCCATGTATGATTGTTATTTAGGAAATATTGACTGTTCCTAGATAGAGTTCATTCACCTTACCTCTGTCAGCCAGATGAAAGATTTCTTAGTTTCCTTACATCTCTAACCTCCACTTCATCCTTTTTCAGCCTGTAATTGTTTCATAAGCAGCTATCCTGCTCCATATTCCTCTTGTGACCAAGAAAACACACCAGCAGTCCTACTCCCTGACTCCATGCCCAATGGTTTGAAACTCGTCACACTATGCATTAGTTCTCTACTTGAAACCATCCTCCTTCCCACCAAAATACAAACAAAACACCATGTACTCAATAACTAGCCTAAAATCACCCTAAACAAAGCTAAATTACGAAGAGAGAGCCCTCTCTGATTGCAGGTAGGCTAGGACCCGCAATCCAAAGATCGGTTTGGTGTTACCTCGGCCGTATCCCTTAAGGAGCCAAGGGACAACCTGAGTGATAACAGGCCCTTCAACACAAGCAAAGGTAACTGAAATCCTTGTGTTACAAACTCCTCTGAATGAGGAAAGAGCCAAGAAAAGGGACAGACAAGAAGAGACACTCATAGGTGGATCAGCAGAACAACAAGGGGAAAAGAGATAAAGATTGAATCCTTACTCTCAGGAAGAATTTACAGAAGAAACAATAGGAAACCTAAGGGGTGAGGAAACAACTGAACAACAGATTCCTCCATTTCTGGAAACATCCACTAGCTCATTTTAGCAAGAGTAAGAGAGGCAGCATGGTGTGGAGGTTACATCCACCAAGCAAAAGAGCAAGTAAGGCTCAGATATCAAAAAAGCATTCACTGAAATAAAGGCCAGAAATGAGCCAGTAAGGTTCCAGCTTTATAATCAATTGCTAAGAATGGCTCCCACCAATCAACAAAGGCTAATGGAAGCCTATGATATCCAAGAAGGGAAAATGACCCTTAGTCACTTCAGGCCTACAACGCAGCAGCTACAGTCAGTTGTTGATTTATATCAGGACCAATCTGGAAGTTGTCTCTAAAGACATCCACCCAATGGACCAGATTGAGTTACACAAACAAACCGGAGAAATGGTATACTCTACCTTGGCAGACAAAGCATTATTGGCTCATAAACTGCATAATTCATTGTGCAATACTTCTGCCCAATTGGAACTGGAAAAGGCCTCCTCATTAGCCAAGGATAACATAATTAAATCCTTGGAGGAAATTATCATTGAGCTGAGACATGATCCCAAGGATCCCAAGGGTATTCAAGCCTTAATAAAAAAGAAAGAAGAAGATATTGTGGCCCTCAGGAAGCAGCTCAAGCTGCCAATTGCAATGCACCCTCAAACCACAGAAGTTGCTCAGCAGAAAGAAGAAGAGGACGTGGTGAGTCTGCTAATGGGGATGAATGAAAGGCTAATAGAAACAGAGAAGGCATTGGAGGTAGCATTACAATGAAAATAAGGAGAATCGGCCTCCCAACCACCAGATACAGCTCCAATAAGCACAACATCCCCTCCTACAACTACAGCGGCAATCCCTCCCATTGTCCCAAAATCAACAACAGGTACCTCAGTTTCAGCATCAACTACAACAGCAACAGTACCAGATGCCAGCCTGAGCATGGAAGAGATGATGAAGGAAATATAGGCTTTACAACTCCAAATGGCAGAGTTAAAAGAAGCCAAAGAAAAACTGGCCAAGATAGAGATGAATTATGAAAAATCTAAGATGGCAGTGGTTGAGAAGACAAGAGAAATAAAGGCCCTGGAAAATAAGATAAAAGCCTTGGAAAAGGACCTTACTCTTCACAAGACTCTGGTAGAAATCAAAACTACTTTGTGGGCTAAAATTGGCCAGTCCATCACTGATCAATGGACATCAATATAGACTATTCATGACCAGATTGAATTGATAGGGATGGCTCAATATGAGACTCAAAAAGCCAGAGCATTATTGGCAAACAAGCCCGAGCAGGCCAATAAACTAATTAATTTTTGAATACTTCATACCAGAGAGTAGCTGGGAGCTCTAGATATTCAGAACAGAACAGACACTATTTTGAGAGTGAAAAAGGTGCTAACCATGAGGAATTTTGTACAAACTTTAGAAAGAAAGTGCCAAGAAATGCAGACAGAAATAAATGCCTTTAGAGAAAAGTTTGCAGTATTGCAGAGCAAAGGGTTACCCAGCTTATTGACCAACAATGGGATACTAATAACACATGAACAATATGCTCATAGGGTAAATACCTATGTTACAAATCAAATTACAGCATCATCAAGCATTTCAGAAGAGACAGTACCTCCCTCTAGACAGACTTTATATGACAAATTAGAAAATTTGTTTTACATTGAACATGAGATGACACATCTTTTTGAAGTCCAGCCAAATTACTACATGTATACTGAAACTGATGAGACATTAATTAAACTACAAAAACACCAGTTGCCAACAGATCAATGGTGGCAGGGCATACTTGAGGTCTTGTGAAGGTAGTTTTGATTCTCTTTTTGTGATTGTCTGCATTAATAAAAATTACAATATACGGGTCACCTATTAGAAAGCCAAAGTAACAAAGGAAGAAATTCACGCTAAAAATGCGTTAAGACAGAGTTAGGCACAGGCGACAGGGCCGTGACAGCAACTCAGGAATGCAAATCAACGAGACAGCAGCCAACCGACTTGATAAGTCAAAAAGTCAAAGATAACAGACCACCTAAGGCGGCCAGTACAACGTGGTTACTTCTGCATTCATTACACGTTGTTTCCAACATCATTTATTGCCTTTGAAGAAGTAGATGGATGAAGTTAATGCTTGATATTTTGTATATGAGATATTTTGTAACTCTTTTTTATATATACCTCCTCAAGAGATGTATGGTTGTTGGTTGGTGAATATCATTCTGGACCTGCGCTGTAATTTTTAAGAACTCCTCAGAATAAAGATTGTTGGAATGCTTTGCTGATGAACTTGCTGGTTGTGGGATTAATGACAAATGGATATGTTGCAGAATTCTTGTGCTACCTTATGGATAAATAAGTCTTTTTAACTCTTGTTTTACTGTTTCTATGTGTTATGTATCATCTATATATCATATTCTGAATTGTAGGAAAAAAGAATAACCCATAATTTATTTTGCTGTACTCTGTGCTCAATTCCTGTCAAGTTTTTATGTTTTCTACAAAACTAGCATAGGCAGGAATTATTGATTGCTCATGTCTCCCTAGTTCTTACACTCTGAATATAATTAAGGAATTCTAACTGCTCCTTGGTAATATTCTTTCACTTTCCCTCTGTTAGCTTAATGAAAAATTCTTAATTGCCTTTCATTCCTTGACACCATTTCATCTTAATTCCAACTTGAATATTGTTCCATGGGTAATTATCTTGCTCTGTAGTTCTTCCTTTTGCCAAAGAAACCATACCCAAAAGTTTATTTTCATTGACTCCATTAACCCAATGGTCTGAACTTCCCACACTTTACAGCTCTGTTCTACTGAATGTCACTTTCCAAACACCAAAGAAACTTGTGCTTCATAACTAGCCTAACATATAGCAAAACAAAGCTAAATTACAAAGAGAGAGCCCTCTCTGGTTGCAGATTGGCTAGAATTTGCAGCTAAAAGATTGGTTAGTGGTTACCTTGGCTGTATTCCCTTCTTTTTGAGCTTTCCTGGGGAACAACCTGAGTGATAACAGAGACATTACATAGATCTTTCTCACACCACATTTTTTCTTTGAACTTAGAAGTTTCAATATTTTTAATGTTATTAATGTTTTTCAATGCAACATTCTCATCGATCTCCCAGTGGTTTAACCAGGAAGTGGTGTCTTTATACCAACCTTGTTTGAGCCTTAGGTGGTTTTGACTGGAATTTAAAGCTAGCTTAGGAAGTCTATGGTCTCCTATGCTATTGAGTTTGTGCTTGTACAACATAAGCCTATTCATAGCTAGGCTCTCGATGGGGGAAAGACCCACTTCTATAAGAAGAATAGGATAGGGTGTATTGCTTTTAATTTTGAGGTTATACTTTATAAAACACTTCTATATTTGCTCAATATTTCTCCAGGATTCTCTAGAGATGCTACAACCCCAAACCTCACATCCATATAAGATAATAGGAGTGACTAAAGTTTTAAAGAGGAACTTCTTTCTATCCCACATTACAAGGTTTTCCATTTTACAATTATTTTCAAGACCAAAATAAGCTTTCCACCCCCCATTAATCATTTTCTCAATGTTATCGTTCCAGTTGAGCTTGTGATGAATATCAATTCCTAGGTACTTGTAAGAAGACACTTCCTCCAAGTTACTATTGTCATACATAAAATTAGCGTAAGTGTCCTTTTTGGATTTGATAATCTTAACTTTTATTTTGTCAGTGTTAACAGTCATACCCATGGTAGAGCAAAAATCCTTAAGAAGTCTAAGTTTCTTATCAAAATCAGTTGGGCACCTTGCGAGAAGAACAATATCGTCAGTATAGAGAAGAAGGATGATGACTGTCCTAGCTAAGATCGTGCCAGCACAGCCTGCTTCCTCTAAATAACCTTCTAGCTTGTTGATGTAAATGCCAAATAGGGTAGGGGAGAGGGGGAAACCTTGTTTAACTTTGATATTACACTTAATATCTTTCGACCAGCCCTCATTTCTCTTTAACTTGGCAATTACATTCTCGTATAACCTTATAGCGACATCTCTCAACTCGAAAGGAACCTTTAGCTCTTCTAATCTATTCCATAGGTTGTTTTTAGGAATCGTATCCAAAGCCTTTCTAAAGTCCACAAAGCAACAAAATAGATTGGATTTATCATTGCGAAATTCCTCCGCAATGATCCTAAGCGTAACGAGGTGGTCCGTTGTTGAGTGATGCCTTCTAAAACCCACTTGGCCTTTAACCCGCTTACCTTCACTTGAAAGCCATATGCTCAACTTATTTTCCAAAATAATACCATATGACTTAGCTAAGAGAGGGTTGATCATAATTGTCCGATAATTAGAGGGGTTATTTGTATCCCCACTTTTAAAAATAGGGATAATAAGGGATAATGAGGCTCTATTAGTTAAAGTTTGAAGCATGTTTTACCCTAATTTGCTAAAATTTAGAATTTAATGATAGTATAATTGATTAAAATATAATGATATGACTAGAGATAGTATAATTTATTAAAATTTAATGATATGATTGGAGATGGGAAGGTTTTTTATTTGGAACTTTACCAAAGCAAGTATGATGCATATATTTTATATTAAAATAAGAAATTATTATTGAAATTGGTTTCTATATTTAATTTAATTATTAATAATTATTCGATAAATGGTGGAGATTTAATTTTTATTGAATATGTTGAATATAATTTTTATTGTATATTTAAGAATATTTATAAATAATATTGTAGAAATCGTTTTTTTTAATTAAATTAATTAATTAAAAAATGTTTTATAAATAATATCTTATGGAGTTAGTTATGGTTTTTTGGACATATTGTATTGACCCATGGTATTAAAACAAACCTCATTAAGAATCTCCTCAAAAATTGAGAGTAATTTCCATGGTTAAAAATCGTGTTCCATTTTTTTTTAATAGATATATATTAAATTACATATTAATTTTTTATACATAATAATAATAGTTATTATTATTATTTAAAATAAAATTATTATATATGAAAAATAATGTAAAATCATCACAATTAAGTGTTTTAATGTTTATTTAATAGACTAATATATATAGATATTTACCATTCATTTATTTTTATATAATAATACTATATAATTATTATTATATTTAATAGTAATATCAATAAGCCTAATTGACATATAAATTTATTTAAATTATTATTCTAAATAATATTTAATTTAAAACATTGAAGAATGTTTAATTCATTTGAATTACAATTCTTAATTTACCACAAGTGACTTATCCACATCTCCAAGTATTAATGTAGATCAAAAAGCATATGACATTTCTACATACAGAGAAAAATTTTCAATAACTTTATGGAGACTTTATGGAGATGGCTTAAGTCTAGAGAAATGAGTTCAAGCCATAGCAAGTGAGTAGCTATTCACATATGACCTATCCCTTCAATAACAATGCAATATATATATATCATATTATATGAACTAGAGATGTGGTTTCATTATTTTATTCATTCCATTGAATCTTTCTTTGTTTTGCACCTTTCATTATTACAATGTCCAAATCCTTGAAGAAAGAACAAGGCGTTCTATATTTTAATCGTGATGTAGATATTCCAACGAACTTCATTCATTCGTTCACGTAGTTTAAGCAAAGAATCTACTTCATTTTTTAAAGTATTTACCCAGGCCACGGCACCATCATTGCATCATTGCGTTTGTTGGGGCTTGGTTTCTACTGGGTTTCAACACCCCATCATTGCATCATTGCGTTTGTTGGGGCTTGGTTTCTACTGGGTTTCAACACCATACTTGGACAGCCTCATACGGCTCTTCCTAATACTCAATTTATATCTATAGGTTCATAAAACTTGTGTGGTTCATTTATGCTAATTGGCTTAAGTAAACCAAGGAAAAGAGAGGTATTTACTATTTCTCAAATGAGAACCCTAAAACGCTCTTTAGTAATAGCCTTAACAATAGTGCTAACAACACCACTAATGAGAAGAGTGGAATCACTAATAGCACATGGTTAAAGTTCTAGAGCCATTTAGAGGTAACACCACTAATGACAAGAGTGGAACCACCAATAGCTAGAACTATTTAGAGGTTTTTTTCCCATAAGAGAAAAAGTGGATTTATTTTCTACCTTAAAAGCTTTAAATAGCTCCTTAAATATGAAAGAGGGAATTTTGCTACCCACAATTGTTATTGGTGATCCATTTTCAAAACAATCAAGTGCAATGAAGTTCTTTGCAAAGATTATCCTCCCAACAAGGTATCTCTATCTCTTTCAACTTTTATAGTATTTTCACAATTTACCTTCAACAAAATTTATGTTACACAAGTGTTCTCATGCCAATGTCCACACAATTGCAAGTAAGCAAAGTCATGAAGTCGAATCTTCCAATGATATTTTCAAGTGGCACTTGAGCAGAAACTAATGCCATAGGTCCCTTAATGTTGTAGGTCCCATTCACTCAAATGTTGCCTCATCTTGTAAAAGTATTGTTCAATTATGAAGAGACAAATATACTTAGTAAAACACAATAGATAATACAAATATTGGAGAAAAATATCAAAGGAATAGATGTTATTCATATATAGTTGTTAGGTTTATACAAATATAAAAAATGCTATAAATCATTTAACTAATCATTTGAGAATATTTCTCATTTGCTCTAATTTAATATCTAAATGCTCAGTTTGTTTATAATGTTATAACAATATATGAGAAATTACATATTGTAATAAAAATTAAGCATTATTCTAAAAATCTTCTTATGTAATGAAACCACTTTCTTATAGTGCTTTGGTGAACATAAGTAGATGATCTATTTTACAAAACATTATTTGAATTTCTCATTTTGCACCAAACGCTATTGTGAAATGATGTTTGATATGAATATGTTTAATACAACTATGGAACATTGGTATTTACTTATGAAAATTGTAGACGTATTGCCACAATAAATAATTATAACATCTTGTTTTTCTTGTTTTAGATTTGTCAAGATTATATTTCACATGTTGCTAATACTATCACAATATAAAGTTTGAGGAAATCCATTATAAAATTCAAAAGTTATGGAATGTAGAATTACCAATTTAGATCCATCTTAACTATCAACTTCATCCGTCTCTGTAACTCAATATGGAAGATATGTTATAATGTTATGTTTAATAATAATAATAAATTATTATTATTATTATTAATGTAGGTAATTAAAGTTAAAAGTTAAAAAAAAATGGAGTGCAAAACTTGAGAAAATGTTTGTGCCTCCATAGATTTGCTTGATACATGTGGAGTTAAATGGACTTAAGATGACTTAAAATAAAGTTATAATTTAGTTAGATTTTATGATTTTTTAAAGTTTAGGAATATGAGACGTATAATGAAATAAGTGTTTAGACTATAGAAATCCATTTGCATGTTGACCACTATTAGTTTAGTATTGACCAATCCAACTTATAATGTTTAACTTTGAAAAACAAATATTTAGTTTCCAATATTATTGAAAAAATATTTTTTTGATTGGACCATAACTTTGAAGGTTTTATTGTAGCCCTTGCGCCATGTGGATCATGTAGTTGCAATATTTATGTCATGATTTTTAAATATTTATACAATGATTTTTCATTGCTAAGCTTCATAATTAAAATCTTTGAAAATAGTTCACACTCATGTAAGTAACCTATAACTATGTCCATCCATCATCCAAGTTGAAATTTTGCTCATGTCGGCCCAAAAAAAAATTAAAAAAAAAATTAAATAATAATAATAACTATACAAAATATTTAAATAATGTTTGTTCATAAATTTGCATGTGAAGAAATTGGATCCCTATAGGCTCATGTTAGATCCTTATTTAAGTTGGATCTATGCTAGTTTATGTTTTCTTTAATGCTTTAACATGTAGGAGTAAAAGTGTAAATGTGTCAACTTGGTAGTGGTTATTAGCCACCAAAAATTTATGGAAGTCCATATCCTTTAGGAGACAATTAACTTTTCTACTTCATATATCAATTTGCATTTTTCCTAAGAGCATGAGATCTGCTTAAGTGACCCTTATGAATTGATAAAGTTGTTTACTAACCATTTAATTTATATGGTTGAGTTGGTTCTTCTTTGAAGCCACCCCATGATATGCATGCTTATTTTGAAATAAGTTTTTCAAAATTTTAATTTAATTATCATTAATTATTAGGTGGATAGTAAGGATTTAATCTCCATAGAATATTTTAGAATATTCTTCGTAATATTAGCAAATCAAAAGTTGAGATTTATCTCTTTTGTATATTCAATTACATTAATTAATTAATTAAAAAAAACTAACATATAAACATCTGATATGAATTATAATTTTTTGAGCATGAGTATTGATAATCCATAGTATTGTAAGAAAACCTAAAAATATTCATAATAAAATAGGAATAAATCAAATCTTATTCCATATTTTATTAAATGAATACATGTTTAACTTATATATTAATTATTATTATATTTTAAAATGTCATTAACATCTTATATTTAAATTTTTATAATTAATAATAATAATAATCACCATATAATTAAATATCATTACTAATCTCATTAATATCTTATATATTAATTTTTTATAATTATTAATAATATTATCGATTAAAATGTCAATTTTTATAATTATTAATAATACTATCGATTAAAATGTCATTCCATTTAAAATATCATTGGTACTTCATCAAGCTGGTTGTAGTGTATATGTCCCGATCTGATTATATATAATCTCCTGGATTCTCTGTTCCACATTTGACTCCCTCTCTTTTACGATGGCAAATCCCACCATTGCAGTGGTAGCGGCTGCGCTATGCATAGCTTTAGCGTCAGCTTGGACGGCTCTCCTCAGAAATTCTCCAATCGATCCAGCAAACATCGACCTTCCCCATCCTCCCCAAAGACTTGGTGTATTCGCGCACAACAAGAGGCTACAGAATCCACACAAATTTGGATCTGGAAGCATCCCCAACCCAGAAGATCTGGTGTTCGATTCTCAAGGCAGACTGTATACTGGTTGTGGGGATGGGTGGATAAAGCGAATCTCCTTTCTGGATAACCTTGATGTTCTTGTGGAGAACTGGACATATGTTGGAGGTCGCCCTTTGGGCCTAGCTTTTGGCATTTATGGAGAATTATTAGTTTGCGAACCTTCTCAGGTATAGTTGTCAAGTTTGGGAATGGTTGTTAAACTTTAAATTTTAAGATTTTGAGATTTTGGGTGTGTTGAGATTTAGTTTTAAGATTTTGGGTCTAACTTTTGACATTTATGGAGAATTATTAGTCTGCGAGATTTTTCAGATATTACTGTCAAGCTACAAGTTTTAAGATTTAGGGTACCTTGAAATTTGATTTAAAATGCCTCTTTAAATCTATTTCCACTGTAAAAAATAAAATTCAAACACTCTGGATGAACTTTTCTCAAATAATCGCCCTCGCCAGTTCTTTTTATCAACTCTGTACCAATTTTCATCATGTTTCACTTTCATTGTGTTTCGCAGGGTTTGTTAAATGTGACGGAAGGTCATGTGGACATCCTGACAAACGAAGCAGATGGATTGGAGTTCAAGTAATGCTTTTGAGCATCATGATTATTAAAAATTTGGAAATTTTATTGTAAAATCCTAGCTATGCTTTTTTATATATGTGAATCACTTTATTTATAAATTAGTTAACATAGACCAGTAGATTCAAGGAATGCTTCAAGTAATCATAATTACATTCCATGGTTATATCACTGAAGATTTGCAGATGGAGTGGATGTAAGCATTGAAGGGGCAGTTTATTTCACTGATGCATCATATAAGTATGGCTTCCATGACCACTTATTAGATCTCTTCGAGTTCCGACCACACGGCCGATTGCTCAAATACGAGGCCTCCACCAAGACAACTAGCGTGCTGCTAAAAGATCTTTACTTCCCCAACGGAGTTGCCCTCTCTGCCAAACAGGACTTCCTCGTCTTCTGTGAAACTTCACTGTATGTATACCTTGCACTCAATCATTAATTAATTATTTGTGTAAGGAAAGATCCAGATCATGTAGTATAATTGAGCGGTGCCCTGTTTTTCATTACAGGTATCGTTGCCAGAAGTACTGGTTAAAGGGGCCAGAGAAGGGCACAGTCGAATCTTTCATTGACAATCTCCCTGGACTTCCAGATAACATCCATTATGACGGGAACGGCACTTTTTGGATCGGAGTTCCGACGGTAATGTTCTGTCACTGTAGTACCCAGTTCAATAATTATTGGTTCTTACATTTAAATAAATGGTGGTGTTTGGAGTATTTTTTAGGCGTTATAGTTGTTTGAATTAGATCATAAAATTTGTGGTAACCAAACCTCTCATCTACCCATTAAACATGGGAATCAGTTATTACATACATTACAAAAAATTTATTGCTGTTTCTCTGGTTCTCTGTTCCATGATATATGAAATTAGAGTGGGTGGGTTTTTGACAGAGCCGAACCTTAATCTGGAGGATAGCAACGAAGTTCCCATCTGTGAGGCACGTGTTGGTTGTGATGACGACACTGGCGCCACGTGTAGTCTTCGATGCTATAATTAATGAACCAGGTGTTTTGGCAGTGAATGAGATGGGCAATCCCATTGCGCTGTACTCCGATCCGAATTCGAAAAATCAAATAAATACAGGATTGAAGAGGGGAGACTCTCTGTACTCTGCATCTCTTACTCTGGATTACATTGGACGTGTTACTCTCATGCAAGAGATACCAATAAATTAAAATTTGATAGGAAGTTAGCTCTATGTTTTCAAAACTAAATTGGGATCCACTTTTATAATGTATGGGGATTTGCAACGCCTGTTTTCAAATTTCAGAACTAAGGTGAGAACATTAAACTGATAGGAAGTTACCTTAACGATTTCAGAAATGTATGGCGATTTGCCACGCTTGTTTTTAAATTTCAATGCCTATAAGTTTGAAGAAAGCTGATCATGGTGGTGTTCGAAATTTCACGTCTACTATTATTTATCTTTCTTCAAAACAATAACTTTAGCATTTGCTCACCATTCAAGTAAATCTTTTATAAACGACATCTATAGAAGTTAAGGCTGCTGTGCCTCCGCACCCAAAGATTACGTTAAACTAACTTTAATATAGGCTTGCAATTTCTTAATAATTCCTTAAATATTATCGTAAATATATTTTTATGAGAACAAAATTGGTCAGAAGTTTTTTTTAAATTAAAATTTAAATTTAACGAGAATAGTGTTTGAATTTCACTTTTGATAATTGAAATGGATTTAACACTATCAAAATCTGGGGACACTCAAAATCTGAAAGTTTGAAAATGATAAATAGATTTCCAAAAAAAATGGCCAGATTTTACCAAAATCATGTTTGAACTTCCATAGTTTTTTAGGCAAATTTACTAACTTATTGTAAAATTTGAGGAGTTTGAGTGATAACTAGATTTCCAAAAGAATCACCAGATTTTACCAAAATCATGAAACTTCTATGGTTTTATAGGCAAATTTGGTTAACTTACTGTAAAATTTGAAAATATTTTAAAAAATTAACTGAATCCCAGATTTTGGAAAATATTTTTACAGACATTTTTTTGATGGTTTTTTTTTTTTTTTTTTCAAAAAGAACTTGGCATCCAATCCGTTTGATCCAAAGAGTCTATTCAGCTTGTCCCAAATTTGGCTTTGTTGTTCCTATTATGTTATTCTTTTGTTTCTGCATTAAACGCTATTGAATCTAGAAGTTGATTTCTCTCACTAAAATTAATTAGATTGTAAATTTCAGGAATATTTTGAAAAAATAAATTGATGACACTAGATTGCAGATTTTGAAAATATTATGAAAAATTAAATTGTAGATTTTGGAAAATATTTTCTTTGGTTTTTTTTACTCTCTTGCTGAAACTAACCGAATAAGATTTTAAAAATATTTTGAAATATTAAATACTCTATATTTTGGGAATATTTTAAACTTTGATAATAAAATCTAAGTCAAATATTTGTTTTAAATTCTGATGATAAAATTGAATTCAAATATTTATTCTAGCTCCTAACTATTAGACTTCAAAATATTTCAATTCCCGGTTATCTAAGCAGGCTACTTCTTTTCTTGTTTATCTAAGCAGGCTAATTCCGGGTCGCCATCAACACCCTAGGAGTTAGACCTATGATGGGCATTTCTCCTTGTCAAAATCACCACTAAACGTTTTGACGTATTTCATTTATCGAGCCATGTTGATAATATTTTTAATTGAAAAAAAGCACATAATGGTATTTATTTATTGTAGTGTTGAAATTAAATATTCTTATATTTAACAATATATTTTTTATATTTTTGGTTGGATTTTGATACTAAGTTACATAAGTTTCTTTTATCTACTAAAATATGTCTATATCTAAAATAGTTAAAAATTTATCTACTAAATATGTTTCATCTATATAATAGGTGTAAAGAAATCAAATTTTAAATTTGGCTGGGACTTTGCTTTAAACAAAAAAAAAGAAATTATTAAAAATTCATGAAAAACCATTTCACACAAATAATATAAATTTTTAAAACATTTAAAATCTGTCAAGAATATCTTTAAATTTTATAAACATTAAAATCATAAAAAAAATTATTATATAATTTTTGATCATATGATAAAACAACATTCAAAGGAAAATTTTACATTACTTTAAAGAATTAATTACAAACGATTTCACATTAAATAACATAACTTTTTTATTTTAAAATGTTAATGTTTCTATTTAATATTTAAATAATCAATAAATATTTTTATAAACATAAAAATTATAAGATTTGTATTATATATATTTTTATTATTTCTAAATTATAATTAATTAATGAATTCAGAGTTCTGTGATCTATATCAAGTTTATGAGAGATTTTTTTAGCGTAAATCACATGATATATGATATTTCATTTGTCGATGCGTTTCAACTAGTGTCAATATAGTCGTTACCTGAATACAACTGTGAGGTTCTATTCTATCTATTTAACATGCAAAGCTTGATCTATTCATTCAACTTGTCCTGACGATGAACCACGCTAATTAGTTCGAAACGCCTCGACAAATGAAATATCATGTGATTTAGGCCAAAAAATCCCTCATAAACTATAATTAATTAACTAAAAATAAGATTAATTATATTTATAAAATTATTTTTAATTAATTTTGCAAACAAAAAGCTTTTAAACTTTCGAAATTCAATTTAAAATATTTTTTTTATAAATTATAAATATTTTTATAAATATTTTTTTATATAATCTTTTTATATTATTATTGTTTATTGTTATAACGAAATCAACAATTAAATAAATAATTTACTATTTTACAAAACACAATGCACCAGGTTTATGGGGGCTAACTGAAATCTTTATCATTTTGTTATAAAAAAATATTTAATTCAGACCAAAACTAGAGGTTTTGTAAACTATGTAGATTCCATATCATATATATATATAAGTCAAAACTGAGTAAATAATAAACTATTTTCTTAAAAACTTAATTTAAACCCACAATACATAAATTAAATATGTTCCCAAACAAACGACCTTTTTCAAAGTTCAAATGATTCGAAATGATTCAACATTCATCTCTACTTGTAAAATACTTTTATTGACAGTACAAAATTATAAATCAACATAGAAAAATTATATCCTTGTTTATCAATGGTTTGTTTATCAGCCATGTATATAAAAACAATATATATGGTTATATTTCACAATATTTTAATGATTTTTTAGGGGTTTAAAGCTAAAACACTCTCTATATATATATAAAAGATTCTAAATAATTTAAAATTTATATAGTCATAAATATTAAAAGAGAATCAAATAAAATTAATATTTCATTTCAATATTTTAAAAATTTTATCACAAAATAAATATGAATAATATTCATTTTATATAGAAATTTTAATTTTTTCATGTCACTCACCATATATGAAAATTTTTGATATAGACATATGCAATTATTGAATTGTTTTTTATATGTACAAGTCTTTTATTTTGGTAAATTAATTTCTATTAGCTGAAGAAAGCACATTACATCATATTGTAGAAGAACTCCATAACATTTCTCATGTTACACATCACAATTGTTCGTGGATTTGTTTTTTTCCCTTTGTTCTTTTAAGTGTCTCCCCAACCAACAATTTTATCATTTACAATCGAGGAGTAGACCATATCCTCATCTTTTAGAGTGAAATCCATCTCTTTTGTATACTTAGAACATGAAACATCTTTATCACTCTCTGAATGGTCAGACTGATGGGTGTGTTTTTGCCCACTACTTGAACATGGAACATCTTTATCACTCTCTGAATGGTCAGACTGATGGGTGTGTTTTGGCCTACTAATTGCCAACACAATTATTGTTGATGTTGTTTCCTTATTATGGGCATGTGAATTCTACGTTGTTGGGTGTGTTTTTGCCCGCTACTTGCCAACACAATTATTGTTGATGTTGTTTCCTTATTATGGGCATGTGAAATCTACTTTGCTGAGCAATGGGGTGGTGCCACAATTAACTGCTTTGAATCTTGAGAAGCAAAATAGGTCGAGGGTGTCAACTTCTTACCACTTGAAGTGGGCTTCTGGTCACTCCAACCTCTATTGGGTTTTTGTTGCTCTTGGGAGTAGGACAACCCCTTTGAGGATAGGCAAGTCTTCTGCAAGGGCCTTTGTTAGTGACAATTTCAACACTTGAAAGTTTTGTTTCTATAGTCCAACGGTTGAAAGAATTTCTTTCCCTCCCACTTGAGAATAATATTATCTAGAAATCCTTTAGTCACATCCAGTTCAACACATACAAACGAAAGTGATGAAACTTGACTCCAGTCTTTTGAAGTTTGTTTTGATGTATCATCCCAACGAATTACCAATTTGTTCGAAAATTTATGGTCGAATCCATAGGAGGGGTAAGTTGGGGAGCCTTACCCATACCATTGTAGCAAGATATTTCATGGAAAGAGGGTTAAAGTCTGGAAACCATGGCTGAAGCGAGAGGCTTGCACTTCGCCAAAACCATGGTCCTTGGTAGAAAACCCTTTATCGGTCATCAAAATCCTTGAATACTACCACAAAATATTCTTTCGAGAAAAACAACTCTAAATTTTGTTACCAATTTTAATGAACCCAGTCTCGGAGGGCAGAAGCTAGGGGCCAAAAACCGTTGAAATGACATATAGCCGCTTGTTGCTTATAATATGTTACCTACAACTTTGTTAATACATCATCCATCTCAATTGATGGAGTATTTGTTGCATGTTCCACTATGAAATCCTAACCTGAGAGATTCTTTGGTGTTTGATAGCTAGAGTCTGGCTTCAAAACATCTTTGTAAGACAAGAGTTTAGTTTTTGGAGTTGCCTCTCCACCTTTGGCTCCTCCCCTCAAGCATGCCACTCCGATGACAGTGGCATCCCTCATAAGTCCATAATCTCTAAGAGCATTCCCCGACGTTAGTTGTCTCCCTTTGTAGAGAAGTCTCACATCTTTGTTCAGGATTCCTGTCCACTGATGAATACTATCAGCCAAATCTCCCACGACCCCCGATGTTGAGACCATAAAACACTCCCTAGACAAGGAACGGACAAAAGATAGAAATGTTTGCTGCTCCAGGTCTCCAACTCCCTTCATTGTCTATTCCGACACTGACTAGGGGATTTTGAATATTAGTACAACTAACCTAATGGCAATATCGACAAGTCTTGCAGCAATGAAATAGCTCCCTCATACATTACTATCTGACGTCAGCGATCGTGTCCACCTCCATTATTTCTCTTGGTAGGATTTCCTCGTATCCAGCCTCAAAATATTCGTGGAAACATGCTTATGAGCACTGAAAAGGGACTCCACGGCTATAGGGGAAGAGGATTTGTCAATGTAAATAAACCATGGGTCCCTCGCGTAAGAGGCGGCAACAATGGGGTTCAGATCCCAAGCGTAAGAGGCGAAAACATAGGAGGGTTTCAATATGTCAACGCTAGAATGGTGGTGCTCATCATGGTGGTGCTTGGTAAATCAGCTCTCTTTCTTATATGTACGTGTCACAAATAACTTTATAAGATCTTCCCACAAGTTGATGTTGTAAATAAATATTGTCAAATGATAAAATCTTCAATTAAACATTACTATGTTATATCTTAATATTGAGAGGAGATTTGAAACAAAAAATATAGTCTATAAACATTAAAAAAATACACTAGAAAAACTTAAATTTAATATATCAATTGTTATTTACTTGATTATGGAAAACAAAATATAAGTTCTTCAATTTAAAAGCAGATTATAAATTTTAAGAATATTATGAAAAATTAAATTAACTGCATATTTTGGATTTTTTTTTGGTTTTTTTCTTCACTTCTCATAATCTCTCTAGATGAGATTTTGAAAATATTTTGAAATATTTAATAGACTTTGTATTTAAAAGAAATTAAAGTCAAATATTTACTTTAAACTTGGATAATAAAATTGAATTCAAACCTCTGTTCTAGCTCCTCACTATTAAACTTTTAAATATTTCAATTCCGGGTTATCTAAACATGCTACTTCTGGGGATATATGCTTGGAGGGGAAAATTTATATAGCAAACTTGACCGAATTTGGATGGTTGGTGAATAAATCCAGTGAGCAGCTCGTTCAACAGTCAAACGACATATTTCACACTTCGATAATTTGATTCACCAAGTGAATGCGATTTACTATCACAGCGGAAAAGGTTGTTAAAGTATGAAATTTAATAATCATATTATTTAAAATATATTTTTATTTTTTATGGTTAGTTTGATAATTGTGTTGTGATATTTTTTTAATTTGGTTGAATATGTTTATAGAGATAAATAGTTAAAAGTAAATAGTTTAAAT
>APFE030343279.1:0-16638 GCA_000404065.3 Pinus taeda
GCTCTGTATGCTAAAGCTTGGGTGCGTACCCCTGTAAAGGTCAAAAGGCGCAAGTTTCATCTTTAAAAAAGTTACTTGTGGTCACTTCTAGAGCCTTCTAGAAGAGTTTTTGACGTGTATTGAGCGCCTCCAGATGGTTCATGCACCCCTATGATAGAGGAGCTTATCCCATCAAGAGAGGAGCTACCCCATCCAAAAGAGGGAGTATCCCATTGATGTTGGAACTGAATAACCTCCTCTAGAATACTATAAATACAGGCATTGGGCCAAAGGAGGGGAGGTTGAAAGCTGAACATTCTAAAGGGTAAATGCTGCTGGAATTAGGACTTCCATTGTTGACTTGTGAGGAGAAATCACTATCCTTCCTTGTTGCCATATTGGGAGTGGGTGAGCTTGTCAAAGTAGAGGAAATCTCTTGTTGGACCCTGGGAGGAGCTTGCACAACACCAAGGCTCAGGTTGTAATGGTTCCTTTTTTGTTTCCTTAATACAAATAAGTCCATTCTTCTCAATGATTTGTTGTTGTTAATGAATTATTTCATGTACTCCTTGGTCTATGTGATGAATATGCTTTGTTTTATGATGAATATTCAGGTGTTATGTAATCGTTTGCTTTGTTAGTGTATGCAGGTCTTAAAGTGAAGGAGGAGCTCATCTGGATCAGCAAGGCTGGACTGCTACAACAAGCGTTGGACCTAAGGTAAGATCGAAAAACACTTGATCTCTCATAGAATAACGTGTATTTAGGGAAGGATTGCTCTTGTTTGGTTTGTTTGTCACTAGAGAGTCTTAGACTCCTAGGGAGGTTAGGTTTGTCCGCAAACATAACTCTTTCCGCATGAAAAATATGATAACATATCTAGGGTCCAACATCCCCCCATGCTTAAGACTTTGCATGTTCTCATGCAAACAAAATATGGACTAGGAAGGAATGATGGATTATATAAGGTGACAAATGAATATAATGGCTAAATTAATATGGACTTGAAACTAGAATATGCAATTATGGATTTGGAAATGGTGATTTAAGAAATGTGAATAAATAGAAAGTGGTTAATTATCAATATTCATTAAATTTTAATGAGCTAAAGAGCCTTTAAACATGTTTTACCTCAAGTATATCTTTTAAACTTTGATTTTTACTACGGGATGCAATGGAAATTGTATGAAGCGAAAGATGAGGCAAAGTAAAGCTGAGAGTCTGGAATGATATGGTATAGCTGGAATTGATGAGTTCTAATATGATATGTTGAAGGAAGCTAAAGAGAATGAAATGAAGATGTTGAAAAGGCCCCAACAACCATTACACCATGCCTAAGGTTTTGTGTGTCCTCATGAAACAAAGTGAGGTATTGAAGAAGTAAGGAGGATTGTTAAGATGGATCTAGCATAAAGGACCCTGAAAAGAAAAAAAAAAGAAAAAAAAAGACAATGGAACTAAGGAGATGAATACTGAACAAAAATAAGTCATCTGAAATTTATTAAAATGATGTAAAACTAACACTAATCATAAAATAATTTTCAAAACACTCATTACATATGATTTCATCAATCTTTAACAACCTTTTTCTCAAGAAATAAACCTTTTATAAATTTAAGGGGCTCTCCTTCTTTGTAGTTAGGAGGTTTTTTATGATCACAACAAATGATGAACCAATGAAAAATTAGTTATTACTAATCAAATCCCAAAGTCTTATAGCCATCCAAGTATTATAGATAATATTTGCAGTTGAATTTTATTAGTTCTCTATTATCATAGGTCCCATTTCTACGATAATTAAATCTTAGATATAGTATGAAAAATCAATGATAGAGGACTTGAGGTTACCTTAAAGCCATGCTTTAGCAACAAATTTATGGAGTTCATTTTTACCCTTCACTTCATCCACATATGCTACTATTATTGTAGCACTATAAAGTAACCATCATATGTGAAGACAAATGCCTTAGTTTGGTTGACACTTCTTTAGGTAGAATGGCCCATTACCCATGAGTGTCCATAGCCTCGATGGGTTTTCCTAGTGGTATCACAGGTCAGTGCCTGCTACTAGCAGGCATCCATAGCCTAGACTGGTTAACCTCTTAAACCTATTTTACACTGAAGTCTCTAGTCCCATGCTTCCTACCATTTTAAGTTTAGATTGCAGATATTTGTTTTACAATTGGTAGATCTTGGAGTGGCTTCAGAAAGCCTCTTAAAAGAATAGGATGATACCTTTCAAAGTGACTTAGGTTACCTACATAATTTCTTAAATGCATAAGGTACTTATATGTACTCAAAGGACATAGCATGAATGAGTCATTTTAATGTGAGATGGATGATTCTACAAACGAATAACCAAAGGACACCTAAAGTCCTACTAATCATAGTTTCCATGTATGCTTTTGCCTTTAAAGTAGTGTTCCACTATGAGTATACAATTAATTAACTCTCTTGCAAGTCTGAATAAATATTCTTCAAATATCATGATTTGGTGTTATGGTTGTAGTATTCAAGTTTCTTTTTCATCAGTTTCATTGTGTGGACCTCTTAGCTTTGTTTTAATCCCCTTAGTATGTTTTGGTAACTATATTTTGAGAAACTATTTTTCATTGATAATTAGAAATATATATGAATAAGAGAAATGTAATTCCAAAAAATTGAAAAGGTATATCAACTATGAATAGTTTGGAATTATCATTTAATTCAAATTTTATGAAAATAATTGCTTGTTTAATCATCTTCATGAAATAGATGTCTTAATGATAAAGCATGAATACAACATTTTTAACAACTTAAGGAAAAAAATAAAGATATCATCAAATACTCCCCTAAGTGTTGATGGCGATGTCTTTTCTACTTTTGAAAATATTCTTCTAATATTTAAGCATTCCAAATGAACAATATCCTTGAATCCTAATTTTTCTTGCAATTGGTACTAGAATTCTCAACAATGGTTAGATAAAATACGAGACAATGTTGCAATGAAATCATTTCCAACTTCACATTCAATGATGATTTTAAGAAGGAGTGGTATGGACTTATAGTTTTTTGAAACCAACCTTCAATAAAATCAAAATTCTCTTGGTTTACCTCTTTATTTCGCTCATTTGGAATATTGTCCTTTACCATGGCATGCAATTATTCTAGCATTAGGTGATTACCTCTTGTGTGCTTCGAGGATTTGTAGATAGCCATGTCAAAAATTATTCAATCTCAGGTTCTAATGCTTTCTCTCCATCAGATTCAGTCCATGATTCTTTAGTCTCCTCAACAAATTTGCAAGAGTAAATATCTTCATGTGGATGTGATTCATGGATTTGCTGCTCTTCTATCGATTCTGGGAATGTAGATAATTTCTTGGCTACTGTCAAGATTTGTTCTTCCTGAGAAGAAGAGATCCCAGCTGCTGCTAGGTTCTGATATATTTCTTCCAAAATCTTGATCATCCTTGAATATTTCTTTGCTGGTTGCTAATCCCTATCATGCACATGGATTAGTGTATGGAATCCTTATTAAAAATCTTAAAGAAATAAGAAGGAAACACTCTTAAAACAAAGGAAAGAAAACCAATCATGTACTTGAAGCACCATCATGCTACTAGAATCATAACATCACCAAGTTATCTGTTCACATGAGTCATGATTCTCTTCTTTTCATGTATCAATCTAAAGGAAAACACACTTGAAAATAAATAAAAATGAGACTTTGGATCCTACCTTTAATTCTACACATATGAAAAAGGAACTAGAAAATCAATTAGACACAACCAGATGTTGGAGCGACCCCCAACCAAAGAGGATATGTGGCTCTTCACTCATTTATTACCATCTCCTCCACCCTCTAGTTTCCCTACAACTAAGATCATACAAAAAACTTGTGAAAGCGACTATGCTCTAATCCCTTTAGCATCTCCTTTACAACGGTGCCAAAAATGTTGGTGGAATTATATGTATTCTAATTACAACATTTAATTATAAATTCAGGGTCAAAATAATTAGAGATGCAAGCACAGGAAATGTATAACTAGATCCTATTCTAGCCTATGCTAGCAATTAACACTAGAAAGAACTAATATCTAAGGATGATCACTTCTCACTAGACTATGGGACTCTAATGGTTATCAGGTTTTGAACCACAATATTTCATTAACAATGTTCATGTGAATGTATATATGTAGCTTCTTAGGCCTTGAGAATTCAGTGGTTTTAATCCTATAGTGATGAAAACCCATTCAACACATTGCAGAAAAGTAAATTGCATAAAAGTAAATGTTGACAACTATAAGCAAAAGAAAACAAATCTAATGAAAATTGAAAGAAACGTCAAATAAAATATGAAACGAAATGGAATTCACTTCTTAAACCTAAAGGGAAGTACTAAACACTAAATTGAGAGCATGAAAGTGAATAGATCTAAGTTTTATCTAACATAAATTCATTGCAAAATAAAACTAAATTACTAGATGTAAAACTAATATACAAAACACATGACACATAGAAACACTTACTCACAATGAGGGGCCTTTCCTAGGAAGTTAGTGCTGCTAAGAAAATATCATATCAAGTGAATAAGATGTACCACAATTCAACAACCATCAATTCTTTATTCACATGAAAAATCTCTGTTACAAATCAGCTCTCTAAATCTCTCCAAAAGCTAATCATTGGCATCCTCTATTACAATAATGAACAAAAAATCCTCTTGATCTCTATCATTTGAGACCTTATTTATAAACCAAATTTATTGGGGAAATATAAGATCCAATCCCCTTAACTTAGAAAAGGAATTTACAATTTTAGAGGAAAATCTCATAATTATGGTTTTTTTGCAATTTTATACAAATTGGTGTTAAAGAACTAACCATATCTTCTCGGCCAGGGTATATTTTGGAGCTATTTTTTTATGAATTATAATTTTTTATACTATGAACCAAAAACTCTCTTCGAATTTCTTTATTAGCTTCCATGGCCTCGTAAATCGCACCCAAAGATTACAGTTTTTTTTTTCCAATCTGGGTTTTTTAGAAATTTTATACAAAACGGCTTCGAAGAACCAACTATAAATGTTAAAATGTATTGAATTTTAGGAAACAGTTTGATATATAAATATATTTAGATTTTTATAGAAACCCATTTTCAAAATTCTTGTGATTCTCCATGATTTGCACGGAGGTTGAGGAAAAACATGGCAGTTCAAAAAATGTCACCTATTTTTGGTTGTAACTTAAATCATGTGCTAGGAAACCATGTGTGAGTTGGGAATATTCTAAATCTTGTACCAGCATATTAAGTCCATGTGGCACCTAATTTACCATGCTAGAGAAAATAAAAACATATTTTATAATTTTGAATTACTTTCCCTTCACTTGTGGAAGTGCGGAATTAAGTACCGGACTGTTGAACTAATACAGAGATAAAAAATTTCATAGTCGAACATGCTCCTCCACCACATAAACACATTAGTAAAAATTCATTGATAAAACCATATTAAAAACTCATTTAATCATTTAAAATAAAAGAAATCAATAATAATTAACCGCAAGGTAAAATGAATGCATTTAGGGAAAATTGTTAATATGATAGTTACGAAATATGTCGTAAGGGTATGAATATGCCTCATAAATGAAAGGTTTGGATAGAAAATGTGCTAACATACGTGGGGCCCAACAAACCATAATTCAAATACACACACAAGTGTAAGACATTTATCCCAGAGAGTTAAGGTCAAAATTAGACCCTAGAGGAAAGAAAACCTAAACAAGATTAAATGAGGGTGACAAGAAACAATGGAAACAAACTCAAATAAAATTTTATAGATGAGAGTTGCAAACCCAATCACAAAAACACCATTTGTGAAAAAATTAAATAATAAAAGGAAGAGATCACTTATAAATAAGTGACAAAACCACACACATGCCAAAAGGGTCCAAACGTGGGCTACAAAACACATCTAAATAGTCACCAAAAGCAACCAACTAGATCTGAAAATGAGATATAGAGACGACAATAAAAGCCCCCACCAAAGCACCAAAATATATTCAATAAAAACTTTAAAGGCAAAAGCTATGGAAGACCCCAAATAAACCAATCAAAAATGGATTAAGGTCAAAAAGAGATCAACAATTAGCAACAACAAAAACCATAGATCCAACAAATCTCCAATAGATCAGAAAGAAAAAAGAGGATAAAATAAGTCAAAAACCTCTCTCAACAAAAAGAATTCAATGCAAGAAATTAGCAACCAGAAGGCAGATCTAGGCTAGAACTAGTCAACAGACAAAAAGCTAACACAAATCCAATGAAGAGACAAGAATTTTTAGAGAGTAAATTTCAATTTTCAAGGATAAAATGCCATTCGCATAGATAAGCTATGAAAAAATTGGTTCATCACAATATTGTAACAAGAAGATAACGATCAGGAAGACGTATTCAAAATAAATTAGTTCTATGTCAACAACCAGAGGAAAAAAATTCCACTAACTAATGTCAATCGACCATAAAATATTCATACAAAGTCCCTTTTTTGGTTAAGGTATGGGTTTGTCCTAGCATATCATTGCTACAGGCCACCATAATTGGTGAAAAGATGTTACCCCCTTGGGTAAGTTCCCCTAAAGAGTAAAGGCCCCCCTAGAGCATGATTACTAATAGGGTTGTACCTAGGAGCAAAGGATGGACCAACCTATGTAGTAGCACCGACATAAGGATAATAAGATGTACAGGTGATGACATTAGAAACATGGTTTCCATGAAGTAAAATAGCCCCTCCTAAAAAAGTACTGGTATAGTGTGTCCCTCCAAACAATTAACTATATTTGGCTTGTGACATGCTATAAGCAATGTTTCCCAAAGGATGACTTGGAGCAACTCATGACCCCCCCACATATTTCCAGTAGTAACCATTCCTAACTGAGTAAAAGGAATCATTGATTGAGCAAATCTAGGTGAAACTAATCCTAACTCTACTAGTTGACTAGGATTAATGACCATGGTCGGCGTAGATAACCGAGTAGGAATGGAAACATATGGGAAAATTGTGGGAGTTATAGATGAAATTGGTGGGATTCCCCATAAATATGTGAGAGGTCTGGATGAAGGAGGAGTAAGAATAGCTATGCTAAGAGGTGGAAATGATGGAATGGAACCTCAAACTATCAATGCAGAGGGTAAAGGTGTGTTAGACAGTGCCATAGAATAGAAAAATGACAAAGGTAAAAAGGTATAAGCAGGTGTGGAACTGTCGGGAATCAATTCCAACAACTCAGGTCCTAGTGGATCAGTCAAAGGTGGATTAGCAAGTAGAGAAAAATCATATGCAAAAGTTTCAATGGAAATCAAACCACTACCAGAAGGACCAGGTATAGATTCTACAACTAATGGTTGGTAAGGGTCTCGAGAAATGACAAGAACTCTGTGTGCAAGAATAGAAATTCCACCTCATTCAATAGGAAAACCATGAATACGACATGACTAATGGTGACTATATTTAGCCAGGATGAAAAATTATAAATTAACACAATTATGTTAGTGCAAAAACCGTAAGTCCAATAATATTGATTCAAACCAAACAAAAAACACTAGAAAAGTCCTAAGAGGTAGTCACACAAGCGAATCAAATAGAAAGAAGTTGGGGATGGGATAATTATACTAGATGTTACACAGTAAAATGTCACTGTCATCATGTCAGTCTCCCTACTGTGCTATAGAGTCACATTCACCTTGCCTGTTCTCTTTGAAATGGCTAAAAAACCCTCTTTGCCTAAGTTAATTGAATCATCGCATATGTTTATTAAATAACCGCGCTGACCGGCGGAGGATAATGTAACTGCTGCGCTGCCAGCGCGGAAGCACACGTGTTTTCTGCGCTGGTCCGATTTCATGAACAGCACACCCTCCGCTTGTGTCACTGTGTGCTGACCAGACCTCTTCTACAGTTGATTTGCGATGCCAGCACGCCAGCCCAGTTTTGCACCCGTGCTGATCCTGTTTAGGCGAGTTTGTTCTAACAGCCAGCCTTCCAGATGACTCCAGACTTGGCTGTTAGCATTGTTGAGTTCGCCATCCTTTCTCTGGCATGTCTGTTCGACTGATCATCCACTTCTCATTGGGGGAAAGCTCATCCTTTACCTATTCATGGAGACTCCTTCTCCTTTATAAGCCTCCTCCATTGCCCATGAGCAGCTAGTTTGGAATATATAGACTTTGATAGGAGGAATTCTTAGTGCATTAGTGCTGCTCTTTGTAGGCATTTGGTGTGTTGTGTGAGGATTGCTTTTGAGCTTGAGGAAGGTTATGAGCTTGTTGCCTTGTATGTGAGAGAGAGACCTCTTTAAATTGGGAGATTTGATTCAAAGGTGAATGCTTCGAAGACATGCTGGCTGGACCCTCTAGAGAAGGACTCAGAGTCAGGACTTCGGTTGTACCTTACTCTACTTTCTGATTAATAAAGATAGATGACTACTCTTATGGTTCCCTCTTCACCACCGTCTCAAGTCGGGCGCTTGACTTAGATGATTTTCTGCCTTGGGCAGGAGAATACACCTCTTCGGATCCATTGAAGGAAACATTTCCTTCCGATGAGGCTATTATAGAGACAATGTCTCTGGATGAACGACCATGGTTCCCTCTTCACCACCGTTCTTCCTTTCTCCCTACCTCCCAGGAAACTTTACTGTGTCTTGCATGGTTTGCCTCATGTCTCCCTTCTCAACCCCTTCAGACGCTGATTCAAATCTATCATACAACGTCAGAAGGAAATCTAGGGAACATCATGCAGAATCAACCAATTGACATCTCTGTCAAACCAGGGATTGTCGAGAATATTTTCATTGGAGTGACTTGCACTCCGGAGGAGATTCAAGTTTATATTGCTCTCTTTCGCGAATTTCGCGATGTTTTTGCATGGTCATATGAAGAGATGCCTGGTATTGATCTGTCTATAGTCATGCACGAGATACCAACGTATCCCGGGGCCAAACCTGTTCGCCAGCTTTTGCGTCCCGTGCACCCCCGTAAGGCAGCAGCCATCAAAGCAGAGGTGGAAAAGCTTCTTAAGGCAGGATTTATCTATCCTATCCCACTGACAGAATGGGTCTCAAACATTGTCCCTGTTGATAAAAAACAGGGCACCATTCGTGTCTGCGTTGACTACCGTGATATCAACAGAGCTTGTCCAAAGGACAACTACCCCACTCCATTTATCGATCAACTCATTGACGAGTGTGCGGGTAGTGAGATTTATTCGTTCATGGACGGTTTTTCTGGTTACAACCAGATCAACATCGCTCTGGAAGATCAACATAAGATGGCCTTCATCTGTCCCTGGGGCACCTTTGCTTATAAAAAGCTCCCCTTCAGCCTCAAAAATGCCGGTGCTACTTTTCAGCGTGCGATGTCGTATGCTTTCCATGATATCAGACACATTGTATAGCCGTATCTGGATGACCTCCCGGCTCATTCAGCTAAACGTGTAGACCACCCGTCGCACCTTCGTGAAATTTTTCTTCATTGTAGACACTATAATATTCGTTTAAATCCACACAAAATGTGTCTTCTGCGTGGCATCAGGTCGACTACTCGGGTTTATCGTCTCCCGAGAGGGCATCCGTCTGGATCCTCTGAAAGTCAAGGCAATCGTGAATCTTCCTCCCCCTGCAACTTTGCGGCAATTACAGAGTCTGCAGGGAAAAGCAAATTTTCTAAGACGATTTATACCAAACTATGCCGAAGTGGCAAAGGGTTTCACCCGGTTACTGAAGCGTGACACCCCATTCCGATGGGATGCCATAGCCAAGGAGTCGTTTTCTCATCTTAAAACGCTCCTGGTCTTCGCCCCTTTGTTGCAGCCTCCGAATTACCATCGTGATTATACGCTCTATTTGGCTGCTGCCGATACTACTATCGGCATGGTTTTGGTTCAGGACGATGATCATGGCATCGAGCATGTCATCTATTATCTTAGTCGCAACTTATTAGACACGGAAACTCGATACGCATATGTCGAGAAGTTGGCCCTTGTCGCGGTTTGCGCTATCCAACGATTCTGCCACTACATTCTGTTGCGTACTACTACAGTGATTTCAGATTGTAATCCCATGACATATATTCTCTCACGACAATTGCTAGGGGGCAAGTACTCAAAGTGGATCGTGATCCTCCAAGAGTTTGACTTGGAATTTACTGCAGCCAAGTCTAAGAAATCGCTTGTTTTTGCTGAATTACTATGCTCCTTGCCATCCGCCGCTGCTTCCTCGCAGATAGAGGAATCAATTCCAGATGAAACTCTTTTTCTGATTAGCACCCTCGACCCATGGTATGGTGACATAATCGTCTATTTGCAGATGTCCTCCTTCCGCCCCGAGACTTCGAAAGATGCTCGTCGGCGGATCCGTCACCAAGCTCAGCCTTATCGCATAGTTGGGGACACCCTATACCGTCTTGGGGTTGATTTAGTTCTTCGTCGGTGTCTCACCTTCGAAGAAGCTGAGAGATTTCTAAATGACTGTCACTCCGGTGCTTGTGGTGGTCACATGTCTGGATACGCTACTGCACAAAAAATCCTTCGTGCTAGCTACTTCTGGCCTTCCATCTTTAAGGACTGCATTCTCGCCGTCCGATCATGCCACAAATGACAGATATACCAGTGGAAGATGCGTGCTCCTGCTGCCCCTCTGCACCCTGTAGTGACCGTTGGCCCCTTTGCTAAGTGGGGCATCGATTATGTGACATGTAACCCTCGCTCGGCCGGGGGGCACGGTTACATTATCGTTGCTGTCGATTACTTCACAAAATGGGCCGAGGCAATGCCCACATTGTCCGAAGACGGTCACACGGCGGCGCAGTTCATTTTTAACCATGTTATCTCTCGGTTTAGAGTTCCACAAGCCATTGTCACTGATAACGGAAAGCCTTTCCGTAATCACATGATGATCGAATTGACAACCCAACTTGGACTTAGGCATGATAGTTCATCCCCATACTATCCTCAGGCCAACGGTCAGGTTGAAGCCGTGAACAAAGTCTTGGTCACGATGCTTCAAAGAACTGTCGGCATGCACAAGTCTAATTGGCATTTGATGTTGTTTTCAGCATTGTGGGCCTACCGGACCTCCGTGAAGGATGCCACCGGCTTCACCCCTTTTCAGCTAGTGTATAGGCTGGAGGCAACCCTTCCAATTGAGTGCGAGATTCCTTCACTCAAATTAGCCGTCGAGTTACTTCCCGAGACTACCCCCGCAGAAGAGCGGCTTCTTTACCTGGAAATACTAGATGAGACACGTCGTCTAGCCTCCCTTGCTATAGAATCTCAAAAGAAGCGAGTGAAAACTCACTTCGATAACTCGGTTAATCCTCGCTCTTTCGTTGAAGGTGACTTGGTACTGCTCTACGATCAGGCTAGTGATAAGCTAAGAGCAGGTAAACTCGAGCCAATGTGGCATGGGCCCTACATTGTAAAAAGAGTTCTACAAAAAGGTGCCTACGAGCTGATCGACTATGAAGGCAATCCCCTGGACCAGCCCCGTAATGGGCTATATCTTAAAAAATATTACGCCTGAGCCCAGGCACTCTCTCATTTATTTTTACATGCATATTCCTTTTTCAGTATGTTTTGTGTGTGTGTGTGTTTGCTTTGATTTTTGTCTTAGTGAGCCGGCGTGATTGCTGCTTATTGTGTCTTTTGCTTCTGAACAGATGTCTGGATCACCTTACGTTGGTTTCGCTGATGGTGCTTCCCACAGCACTCGAAATCTGTCGTCTGCGGCATGGGTGATCTACGATCCTCATGGTGAGTTTGTAGACATTCAAGGTGTCTGTCTAGGTTGCACAACGAACAATGTAGCTGAATATAGTGTTGTAATTGAATTATTAGCCGAGGCGATTAACCTCGGAATCCGCTCATTGGTTGTAAAATTGGATTAACAGCTTGTAGTTCACCAACTCAATGGACAATATTCCATCAGAGACCATTGCATATTAAGGTTGTATTTACGTGTTAAGTTATTGGAAATAGATTTTGATTATATTACTTATCATCACATTCCAAGAAGATTTAATGTGGTAATTGATGCATTGGCTAACTATGTATTAGACAGACATTTGCGAAACATGTAAATTCATAAACATAAGAAGCGTAAGATACAATAAAAACACCATGTATATATATATATATATATATCGTGTGGCACACTAAGGCGCTCAAAAAATAAGTGTATATGTCTCATGAATCCAAGCATTCTCAGTACATCTGAGACGTATGTCTCTCAAAACAATAGTGGAAATAAAACCTAGGCGTCTACTATGGTGGGTTATGCTCTCTGTAGCATGCCACCGCTCGTGCCACCCACCTCAATAAGCGGTGCATCCTGGGTTCCACACCCACTGTGTGGATCTGTGCAGCCAAGGGGACCTCCTCAATCCCTTGGTAGTCTGGAACTCCTGCTAGCAACCCCTCTAGGTTGTGGATCACCGTCTCCACCTAGTCACCTCCCACGGGAGCCAAAGCCAAGGCGCCAGCACCCTGATTTGCCCTCCGTGCCTCTGGAGCTAGGCCGAGGGGTCTCACAGGTCCTACATCTGCACAGTATGAGCATATATTAAGACATATACATGGAAAATACAAAAAAATCATATAAATGAAAATGAAAAAGATCAAGTGTCATACCTCCATCATCCCACTGCTCTCCCGCAGGCAGCAGCATGTCTGGGTCACCACGGAAGTCGATAACGGCATACGGCCAGTCCTCGACGAAAATGACCTGGCTCTCTAGCCACTCTCTGAAGCAGAGGCCCCAGGACACTGAACGTCCACCACCCCCGTGAGGCATGACCCGAGACCACTTGGTGGCCCTCGTCTCCCGCGCATTGCGTGGCGGGTCTAGTACCATGGTCTGTAGCCGGAGGGCCGGCACCCGCTCGAAAATCAGTGGGAGCAGAAGAGAACCATAGCCGAACTGCGTCGACTCTCCGCGTCGGCAGTTGTTCAGCTTTCTCTTCATGCTGTTTGTCACAGCCGCCGCCCAGTTAAATATCGTGGGCTGTAAGCACTCCAGGGCAAGCAAGAGATTGGCCTTTGAGGCCTCATGGTTCGCCAGGCTCCCTGCTGCCCGCGTAACCAGGAAAAGTATGGTGCGAAGGACTATGTCGACACGCTCACCGACACCCACCGACGAGATACTGCATTTCCCACTTCGTGTCTTGACCGCCTGTGGGCAGACACGAGCCATCAGCTGATCTAGCGTCTCGCCGCTAGGACGCTGCCCCTCCAGAATGGGCATCGCGCCTCGGCCAGATAACCCAGTCAAAAAGTAAATATCAGTGGAGTCAAACTCAATGTCTTGACCCCGGATGGTGAATTTCCCATCCACTGGGTTCCATGCTCGGATCAGCAGCTCCAGCAAGTCCGGCTAAGCTCTCAACAGCGGAGTGAGGAAGAATTTCATCAAACCGCATGCCCGCATTACATTGCGGCATCCAGCATCGGCAAAAGCAGCAATATCGGCATTATCGTGATCCCTCTCCTGCCATGTAAAAGCCATAATGTCTTGCAAAGTCACCCAAAACTCATTTAGAAGCCTGCATGTGAAAAATAGCAATTAAATTTGAAAAACTGATATGTCATGGTGCCAGCGCAATTGTTTCTAAAACAGTCGCGCTGGAAATGGCCGCCCGTGCTTTTTTCACTGGGTCAGCGCGGAAGGACACGGGTTTTCCGTGCTGACCCAGAATGAGCTGCGTGTTGGAAAGCCCGATCAGCGCGGACCCAATAGGGAAATTCGCGCTAACCGCGAGCGCTCCAACTTGCAAAGATTTTGGCCAAACGGCCAAAATCCCACGGTGGATTTGCATAAAAACGTGACTAAAATGAAGGGCAGGACAAGAGGAACCTACCTAGAACCAACGGTCGGGAAATCAGCGTCCGGATGAGGAAGAATCAGCTCCGTCAACTTTGTAGTATTTCAACGTTCTTCAGAGCTCCAATGGTAAAATGGTAAAAATAATTTTACAAACCTCCTATTTATAGTAAAATTTCTAAATTTGGCTAAAAATCCTTATAAATGTGGGTTTTTACGATAGTTTTGCCATGGATTCAGTCTGGATGTGATTAATACATGTTTTATTATGATTTTTCGACGTATCGAACAGGTTTATGTGGGTATTTGTCTTGTGCAGGTCCTCGGAACCAGCAAGGTCGCGGTGGATTCATATACGCTTGGTCCAAAAAAATGTCGTCGTTAAGCTCTTTTCCGACATGAAACAAGAAAAGATTGCCGAGCCTCCTCTCAGCTCGTCTAAAGGAACGAGAGGCGGTCGTTTTAGAGCTCTTTTTCGACTGTTTAAAATAATAAAGATTGCCAGGTGTTTGTCGTTTCGCGCTCGTTATCGGTTCTAAAACGACGTGGTATCGATCACTTTTTTACTTTTTCGGGTCGATGTCACTATTCATGAAAAGTACTCCTCGGTCGTAATGATCGGGCGGTTCTTTCGAGCATCGTTTTATACTTTTTCGGGCTCGAGAGACACAACTTTACGAAAAAGCACCCCCCCTGGAGTTTCCTTTTCAGCTGTCTTTTCAAACTCTCTAAACATGAAAAGACGCCGAGCTCTTCCTTTGTCAGGCTCGTTAAAATTAAATGACATCGGGCTCCGTCAAAATGACGCCCTCCAAGCACATGCTATCCCCGTCAAGCTTGTCATCCAAAAATAATCGGGGTACTCGCCAGAAATGGTGGGGGAAATAAAGGAACCATAATCGTCGTCATCGGCAGTAAGTCGCTCTTGAAAATGGCACTGTTTGCATTCGTGTCTGGGTGGGGACATCTCATCTCGCTTCACTTTTTCCTCCATGGGTTTGGGTTATCCTATTTGGCCACTCACCTGCTCATTGTCTTTTCGTTACGACCTCTGATCATTTGACCCCCAAATACTGCCAAATCCGTCTTTGTGCCGCCGATATGTTCAAGAGAAGTTGACCTCTGCAAGTATAACCTCCCTCTGATATTTCACACGAAACGAATTTGTCTCTTCCCGTCTCACGTCGATGATGTGGGAAACACTATGGCCCACCTTCGATAAAGATCACTTCCTGTCGACTTCCGCTCATTATCCAGGAGTGACCTAGAGACTCCCCTCAGGTACCTTGGAGCCTGCATGCCTCAATGGCAGGTTCTTCGTGTTCGACGCGAGGTTTTCATCATGGGCCTCCGATCGGATGACTCCGCGGATGTTCGACACTGGCTCATTCATTCACATGCCGTGGATTGTACCTATAGTACCTTGAGGACCATCGTCATCATTGGTGGCCCCTCTCGCATCTGTTAACAGCCTTCATCATTGGCTGGTAATCAGGCAATGTTCAAGCATGTTCGACTTCGACACCTATATTCACATGTTTGGACTTGTACTTTGTTCGGGTTTGGATGGAGTGCAAGACCCTGGTTCTAGCTCATTATGGACCAGGTTGTGATTTTGTGGGACATCATTACATGACTCATTAATGGATGGCTGCGACCATACCTGAGTCTTCTTAAGGATGGCTGCGACCATACCTCTTATCATTATGGTCTCTTCGGCTAGGTGGATGCGTCCACACCATAGATCTACTTTCATATGTATTTTGGATGGCTGCGCCCATACCTAGACTACATGTAATTGAAATATCAGTTGTATCTGCCTGCAGGTTCTTCCTGGTGGTGTTCCAGTCCAGCAGTCTTGTAAAGCATTTCACCCCTCCCACTCTCTCGGGCTTCATGCTTTAGGGGGCATCTGTTACACAGTAAAATGTCACTGTCATCATGTCAGTCTCCCTACTGTGCTATAGAGTCACATTCACCTTGCCTGTGATCTCTGAAATGGCTAAAAAACCCTCTTTGCCTAAGTTAATTGAATCATCGCGTCTGTTTATTAAATAACCGCACTGACCGACGGAGGATAATGTAACTGCTGCGCTGCCAGCGCGGAAGCACACGTGTTTTCTGCGCTGGTCCGATTTCACGGACAACACGCCCTCCGCTTGTATCAGTGTGTGCTGACCAGACCTCTTCTACATTTGATTTGCGATGCCAGCATGCCAGCCCAGTTTTGCACCCGCGTTGATCCTGTTTAGGCGAGTTTGTTCTAACAGCCAGCCTTCCAGATGACTCCAGACTTGGCTGCTAGCATTGTTGAGGTCGCCATCCTTTCTCTGGCATGTCTGTTCGACTGATCATCCACTTCTCATGGGGGAAAGCTCATTACCTATTCATGGAGACTCCTTCTCCTTTATAAGCCTCCTCCATTGCCCATGAGCGGCTAGTTTGGAACATATAGACTTTGATTGAGGAATTCTTAGTGCATTAGTGCTGCTCTTTGTAGGCATTTGGTGTGTTGTGTGAGGATTGCTTTGAGCTTGAGGAAGGTCATGAGCTTGTTACCTTGTATGTGAGAGAGAGACCTCTTTGACTTGGGAGATTTGCTTCAAAGGTGAATGCTTGGAAGATATGCTGGCTGGACCCTCTAGAGAAGGACTCAGCGTCAGGACTTCGGTTGTACCTTACTCTATTTTCTGATAATAAAGATAGATGACTATTCTAATGGTTCCATTTCCATTTGTCCTATGAATGACTGATGTATATTGTATCCTTCCTGACTGATACATAGTTGTTGTTAGTAGACTTTACGC